>SMSQ01026164.1:74148-176311 GCA_019453375.1 Ctenoplectra terminalis | reverse complement strand
TTTTTTTTTTTTTTTTTTTAAACCTTAATGTCGACATCATTTTTATACGCAATTTAATTATTTTAAGTAGGAAAATAATCACACGCAATTCTGATACAAGTCTTTATCATTTGCTTTTGTAAGTTTCATGTAACACGAAACAATGATCAGGCAGAATAATATTTTACTTGCATCCAAAATTCTATAACTAATAAACATAAAGTTAAATTGACGAGGTCCTTGGATCAAAGCTTACAAGTACTAAATAAATTTCACCAATACAGTGAAATCAAGAAACAAAATCTTATCGAATATTCGCGTCGAATTAACAAACAAGAGATTGGATAATGCTCCGATCAAGACATAAAAAATTGCTACGTTTAAGAGTCCAATAACGAAGCACGAAGAGAAAAAGTGAGCAGAAATTAAGTGTCAACGAGAAGCAACGAATATCGCGCTGTAAATCCGTCGCCCGAAAATGATTCGTGGCCGGGAGGAGATTGCGACGCAATAAAACGAGCGACGCTGCGCAGAGGTTAAAAAGTTCTTCCGCGAAATTATATTGAATCTCTTGGAGAGGGGTCAGCGAACCCTGGCACGCGTAACAAGCGTTGCAAGTACACGCACGACTTTGATCGATGCGTGGATCAAGATTTGCAACTTATTATACACGGAGATGTTTAATTCCGATTTGGCGCGCCCGCGCACATGCTTGCGCAGCATGAACGACCACCGCCATTAGAAAGTGTACTTGTCGTAAGGTGAATTATGGTTGCGTAGCGAATCGATGAAAAGATCTATCGAATTCTTCTGCGAACCGTCTCTTTGTTTGTTCATTCGTTACTTATCGAATATTTATTACCATTTAGAAAATGTTTAACGTTGAGGTGCCGTCTGTGCTCAATTTTTGTTACTTTCTTCATCGTTTTAGAATACTTTTTTATCCCAACACTTATTAGAATCTTAAAACAATATGGGTTAGAGATTCAACCTATTCCGAAATAAAATTGTTCGACTGAAATTATTTACAGAACAACGATACGAGGTTAGTCGCAAACTAAGATTAGAAATCTAGTTCGAACTGCACCGTTCGTGAACCTCAGCTTTTGACCGCAACACGCGTCAGCGTAGACTGTAGACAGTCGATAACACACTCGCGTTAGACCCACCACGATACAAAAACAAAACAGATAAAAGAGTCAAGCGGTTTCTAAAATAAAATCTCCAGACGAACAGCTAGACGAACAGCTTTCTGTTCCGAACACTTGTAACGCGGACGCGAGTCGAAGCAAGCGGTTTCACGCGATATCGTTAAACGCTCTAATTTATTGGCTCAATATCTAACGCCAATATTTGGCCAACGTTCGCTCGCCATTGGACGTTACGTCTCGTGGCACACGTGTCGTTCGATGGATCGTTATTCCACTCGATTGATTCTAAGTATTTCGAGCACGTCTACCAAAGAGATCAACTTTCTTGTCGAACCAGGCCAAGAATGCGACGAACAAAACTTTAGTTCCGTAGAAAAATTTTAATCGTCGGTAATAAGGATTAAGTGAACCAGATATTCTCGCGGTGTTACTCTGCCCGAGTTTTCATGGATCTTCGAATCAATTCTTCGCGAAACGCGTAAACAATCGAGTTTACCACCGACGGCCATTTTATGAGTCGCCAAGTCGTGCTGTTTTTCAAAGCGAAAAATACACGCTTTTCTCGCGAGTGCGTAATAATCGTGTCTGGTCGAATCATAAAAGTTGCGAGCTGTACACTTCCAGAGGATTTTATTTGAAAATTCTGCTGGTTAACTTTACGCTCGACACTGGATGTCGTCTCTCGAAAAGTCCATTACGACTCTTGTGATTGTTTCTTCTAACCGATCTTCTCGTAAGTTGTTAAAAGTTGAAATTTGCGTTAATCTTTAGAATTAGAATTCCACGCTGATTTCTTACATTATGAGTTAATATTTCATATTCATAATGTAAGAAATCATTCAGCCGTTTAATGCAACTTGTACGATGTTTGATAACAAATTTTGGCAATGTTGCAAACAAATTTAGGGGAACCTCGATCAACGGTACGCAAAGGATTAAATAGAACAAGCCCTTTCTTAATTCCCAACTCGGTACGCGTGTCGATGACGTGACGTTTATACATTTACTGTTTCTGACAGGTTAATGATTAGCACTAACGTGGCCTGTATTAAACTTGAACCGATCTGCATCCTGCGTGACCGTTTGAAATTGTGTTAATAGTATTAATAGTTTTTCAGTTACGGTATCGTTGTTTTCTTGTCACGTTGAATTTAAACAGTCGTGTTCCAGTGTAAAGACACCGATAACAATTTCTGCTAATACAAATTATATACGAAATTTACAAAAGTAAGTAGTTATAATTTAACGTCTAACTTACAAATATCGTAGTTTTTTTTTTATTCACAAACATCCCTTGTTTAAAAGCAAAAATTATAATCAAGTTTGAGGAATTAATTTTGTTATCATTATAAAATTCCACGACAAGCGTCGAGTTGGCGAAGTAAAAGCACACGCGAGCTGATAAGACTTTGAAAAGAAAACAGAGAAGTTAGACTCCCGGACAATTTATTCGGTTCCGTGAGTTTCCTTATTTCCCAGCAACGGAAATATTTTACAAGCGGAAAATTATCGAGATACTTTCGCGAGCGGAATTCATTTCGTGGATCTGTCGTTATTCTTCTTTCGAGAATTGACCGAGTTATCTCCGGCACGGTCAGATTTACCTACTGTTTCTTCGGCGAGTCTTCCATTCCGTCGTCGTTTAGTGATTAGAGGCGTTGTTTGCCCCACAATTCGAGAAACAGCCAGTCGGTTTCGCTTGGAAATTGAATTATTACGGTGAAATATACCAAGGTAATTTTCTTTCCAGTTATCGTGTTGTATTTAGGATGTTATTTCTTCCAACGTTGAGAAAGCTATATTTATTTTCAATCTCGATTATTGATGCAGTGATCGTTATTAAAAAAAAAAAAGAAGGAATACAGTAATTTGAAATTCATTTATGAGTGAAAGCGGAATATCCGCGGACACTATTATTTAGTTTGGAAAGTACTTGTCCGAGCTGTTTCAATATAGATGGGAGAAAATGTTGAAAGAAGAATTCGTATAAAACATTTAAGAGCGCTTCTTGAAATATTAGGAAAGTATAATCGTTTATTCTAAATGTGACAGACCAATGCAATGATAATTACAATCACGCAGCGGTTATCTTCCATTCTCGTCTTTTTCGGATATCGATGTATTCTTCGATCGAAAATTACGTAGTAACGAGCGCAATCGAAATCCGTGTCTGCCTGGCGAAACGTCGCGTTCCGATTCCAACATTTCGAACAAAAAATTGCTAGAAATGAACGATCCTTTAAATTTTTAAAGTATACAGAGAGCGTACTTAGAATTTTCCTTTTTTCTTTCGCATCGAATCGCAGCTTTGTACGACGGTACTTCAACACAAAGCTTCGACCAACCAGAACTCGAAACGAGTCCAGATCCCTTCGCGATCAACCGGTATTTGGAACGAGCGGTGTAAAAAGTGAAAAGTGAGACAAAGGGAAGCACGATCAGCTTCTATCGAAATTCGTGGAGCCTGTTCGGCGGTCGATCGACCGTGTTATCTGTACCGCCTGTGTTTGACCGTGTAAAGAGACACATGTGCGTTCCGGAGAAAAGAAAACGACAAAGAGGGCACGAGGAACTCCGCGGAGAAGTCGCGTGACGGACTCATGACACACGCGTGGCCACGCATCGCGTACCGTGCACTGGAATCCGTCACGACGCGAACCAACGCGACCTTCTTCGTAGCGAGTACGTGCCTGAGTGTCGCCAGACGAGCGTGGACTTGGAAGAAAATGGGCGGAAAAGTCGGGCTGATTTGCGGCAGCTGCTGGTCTGGAAAATACTGTATGTATATTGAGATTTTGGGGTTTAACGATGGGATGTATTTGTTGAACCGTTTCAATTTTAATGGAGTGGAATTGATTCTCCTGTTTATTATATTACTAATTGTTTCTTCATCTTTCGCTAATTTTTAGTTTCGTTAATTGGTAATTTTGAAGTTTTAGTTTAGTCGGTGTTCTCCCTTCAATTCTAATTCTCACGCCGCTACAAATAACTTTGCATGCTTTTTTCCAAAATTTTTTACAATTCATTTATGTTTGATTTAAAAAGTAAAATTCTATTCGCGTGCAACAGATATTCAAAATATTCATTTAACTTGATAGTATTTCATAAAACCGCTTGGCGCTTTGATATATACACAGTTAAAGGACAATACACGCAGCTTATAATTTGCACTGAACAGATTTCAAAACTCTTGTTATCGTACTGCTGAACGTATCAATCAGTGCTACCTTATACCTCCTCGTTATCTTATAGCCGTGCAATTTCTTAAAAGGTAGGGTAACAAATGGCCTCAATAACAAATTAATTCTTGCGAACCGATACAAACTCGTGACACGCTTATTCCGTTTCTCTATTCGCATTTCGAAACGAGTGAAAACAATTTAATTTAAAAGAGCTTCCACGACAAGATAGATGGTGATGCATTGTCGCTTGAAGAGATATAACGCTGGTCGTTTTGATCGGGTGTTAAATGGACACGTGTTTCGAACCTTGGGACAATCAGCTTGGAAGAAATATCAGCAGATAAATGCTCGAACCTGCTTTACGTCTGTACGCGAAGAATCTGTGTTCCGATTTCTTTTCCATTAGTCTCATTACGAGATACATATTTAAAATCCAGACTCTTGAGTCTCGGTACTCGAAACCTGTTGCTGTTTGATAGTCGAATTTACGACTGCCTTTATATCGCTTCTGGCAGCATTATTCTTCAATTGTATAGGATTAACTTGACGCATACTTCGTGTATCAAAATACGTAGGTGTATTTCAAAAGAACGTTTGACGCACGATAGCAATGAAAAAGGTTTACACGATTATGCGTCGTTACAAGTTGAACCAACGTTTCATATTTGGTAAGAAAATTTTCTTACTAAATTTCAAGGTTTCGAGAAACCCAACCTTTCTGGAGAGCTAAAAACTATTTCCCCAAGAAGCTTTTTCGTTAACCAAAAACGAAGCGTATCTCCTGCGAGGGTAGCTCGCCAAAAAATGGCGGCTGGTTGACGGGGCGAGGCAGTGGGTTAATGGATCGCGAAAAACAGAACAATTCGTGGACGTAGTCGTTACTGTTGGACGATTTTTGATTCATCGGGCTAGGAAGGGCTGTTCGTGGGCACGCTGCCAAAATGACTGTTGCTCGGAGCCGGTTTCACGGCCGGATTATCGATCTTGCTGGGACGCGTAACAACCCAAGTCAGACTTGGAGATACATACCGGAATCACCCAAGGCTATGGCGCGATACTTGTTCATCGGATTTCGAGGTCCGTCCTACGAACGATGCACAAACACTACGTTCTCTTTCTGTATCTCCTGGAATACCGTTACTCTGGATGTAGCACTTTCGATGATTCGGTTAGCGTTGACGTTTCGTGGAATTCTATTTTTTTAACGTCGAATCATGAAATAACTTCTGCAGATACGAATGTTTTATCATTTGAGTATTTTAATCCATTCGGAACTGGATGTTTTTGCGTGTTTTATTCTGGAAATCGATACCTTTTTTGCAATACGTTTTAAGTAAAAAACAGTTTTAGTAATTCATTGTTTGTAACTCTGGCATCGTTCACTGTTGCTCATAAACATTTGCCTACCAACTATTTTTACTTTTTTCGGAGATGTGACAGATCTTTTAAAGAACTAATTTCTTACGTATGGTAACAAATATTTTACAGTCTTTACTAAACTACTATTATCTAGAAAATATATATATTTTTTTTATTACTATTGGTCGTGGAACAATTTCTGGTTGACTCGATGATTGTGATCAATTTAGTACCGTATTTATATTTATAATAAATTATAGAGTAGCTTTAAAAATACGAAGCTAGTTATTATTAACAATCATATTATATCGAATAACGAAGCTCATAAACTATACATATTTAACTACATATTTACCAATCATCATAAATGTCATACGAAATGTATTATAAATTATTCGTTTAAATGTTCGTTCAGTTATTCTAACTGAACGACACGATTTGTATACCTTCGGTAAATTTTTAACAAAAGATCCAACAACTTTTATGAAGGAAATCAAAGCAGCACCAAATTTGAACAACCTAAGTACTGAAACGAAAAGTCTGCACTTGTTCGTAATTTCCAACAAATTCAGCTTGGATCTAGCAGAAACTTTCGAATGGTATTGTACAGTATCAAAGTTTGCGTTTAAATTAATTTTCCTAGAGAATCAAGGTGCTCGGTCTGCTCGCTCTCCTACGATTAATCAAAGAAACGAGCAGCCCCTGGCATCGATAATTATCTCGACTCGAAAGCTATCGTCCGTATTCCGGGTCGGGTAGAGTCGAACAATTTTCACAGGCAATGAATTCGTACAAAAGTTTGAAGAAAACCCAACTATGGTTGAACCGGCGGCGGAACTTGAATTCGGCTTATGAACCGTTAAGAAACGTGATTTTACATACTCGTAGGCTACACGATGCAGAACCATTCTGCTCCGTGAATACCGTTACTCGGCTCATGGTACTCGCTCGCCTGCTCCCCACCGTTCATTACATAATCCGTACGGGTCGTAATGTCGTTTCTGATTTTTCGACATCGTAGCCTGGATCCTGGATCGTATTCTAGATTCTAACGCTTTTCGCTGGTACTGTTCTTGAAAAAGGATCATATTGCAGCGGTATCTCGGATTTAATCAGTGTTAAATACCAATTGATTTCTCTCCTTTGATTTATAGTATCTACTTGTCGATAGGTTGAAAAATATAATTGTTGTTTAAATGTCTGGTTTTTTTTTGGTTTTCTTAATTTTTTTGTGACGTTAAATACCACAGATTTGAAAAACGGAGCGAAATGGATGGATGTACCATCGTGCATTGTTTTTTTTTATGTTTATTTTGATATATTTTTTTTTTAATTACTAAGTATGTGTCGTCACTTCACTGACCCGAGTCATTCAGTTAATTAAAATTCATTGGATTAATATTAAAATAATGACTCTATTCTTACGGTCCAAATTTACAAGACTAGGTACCTAATATCAATTCTACCATTGGTTATTATTTTTAACGAACAAAATACTGTCCAGTTACGAAGTAGAGGGTAACCAGTCAACACTTTCGCAATATCCAGACAAAACTTTCACGAACCAGCTTATGATTTCGCATAAACTAATAAGCCTATTGTCCTGGAAATCGTAAACTCCAAGCCGAACGTTGTCGGACAGTTGAAACGAATAGAACGTTGTTTGAGATTTTGGTATGCTGTCCAGATAGATGGACTCGCGAGGTGTGCGTTGTAACACTCGCTAAACTGGTCGAGTAAATGTAATGAAATCTTAATTTAATAAGTTTCGCGCTACATCAAGATTTAACTCTCTAGTGAAACATTAGAACCGGTTGAATGGGGAGATATAAAAAGTCTACATCTTTATCTATTCTAAAACCAACAGAGAGAACCTAACACCAAAAAATATTCGTTTCGCTTTCCAAGCATATAATTAGGAACCTCATCGATGATCTAATTACAGCGGTGAAATCAAGATTTTCAACCGTGCTCTGAAAACAAAAAGAAAAAAAAAAAAAATGGTTGACTTTATCCGCGAGGTTGAGTCTCATTCGTAAAACAAAGTCTTCGTTCCTCGGATAGACTTGTAGCGCCAGAAAAAGGCAAATCGACAGGAAAGTATCGAAACGAGTCGCTTTTTACCGGATCAACGGAGCCCTGTCGTTCGCGAAAAGATGACGAGCATGGTGATGCGAATGAGAAATCGGTGACAACGGAAAAGAGAGCAAGGGAAATCGAGTCCTGCGAGTCGTCGTCGCAAAAACGAGACAAACGCCATCTTCGACCGAGTGTGGAGATTTGGACTCGTTTCTCGCGAATGGAATTGTTTTTCTCTGCCGACAACTGGACCTGTAACGGATGCTTTGACGTCTACAGAGATATACAGGGTGATTCTGTTGATTCTACGCGGAGAAAACTTGTACGCATTGAGCGGTCGAAACGTCGATCCGTTGGATCTCTCGTTTGCTGGAATACTTGGAATAGTTTGACCATTTAGCTTATTTAGGTCGTCGACGGTTTCTTTTTTCCTAAACGAGTAAATGCTACTCGAAGTACGTGACTGTTTGCAGTTCTTTGATGGTCAGTTTCGTCTGGAGATAAGTTACTTACCGAAGATACCGAGCAAAAAGTGCTTAGTGAATATAAATTTTAAGATTTTTAATGCATTGCGAATTTTTGGTCAATATTTCGGATAAGATTAAAAAAAAAAATTGTGTCTTTAATTACTTAGAATTAATCATTGTTCGTCATTTTCAAACAGAGCAAGTGAGTTAATTAACAATTGGTAGAAAAGGAAAACAATTGCGAGACAAATTTAATGCAATACCGCCATCGTCGACAAACATGTTACCAATCAACATACAACAGCCTAAATTCGACTACGTAATTCGTGAAGTCAACATTGCTTTCTGATTAAACGTCGCTTGACCATGTCGTTAACGCCAAATGTCGTTACACTCTCCAAACTCCGCGCGATCAATCAAACCGCGTTACACGTTAACGATATCGAGCCATGATTCTGCTTTTATTACAACGCGATTGGTAAAGGCTGGTATAATTCTACGTGAATTCATAGTACGAGCCATCGACGTTGCCACGAACACACGTAGTCGACGTATCAATTAATTTCAGCGAGTAGTTATGGTGGTATAGCCACAGAAACCACGATCGCGCTTCAAAGATGAAATCGAAGCGCGAATACTCAACGCGAAAGAGTATAAATCGATTAGCAAAGTGACAAACTAGGCAAGAAGTATAGGTTTCGCGGCTATAGCTAGAAATTTTTACCATTTCTCGTAGCGGGTATATTATACAGAGTGTTCTTACAATAATAGAGCAACTAAGTATGAATGATATTTCGAGCAAACGTAAATGGGAAACGTGGACCGAAAGCTTTTTTTGTTCGTTTGTGGAAATGTCTTTGCTCGAACTTAAACCATTTGGCAACAAGGTCAATGCTTTCGACAATTTATCACATTTTAATATGTATTGCATTCCATAGATTGATTCTGCTACTGTGAATTAAGCGCACATGTCCGCAAACAATTTTTTAAATCAATTATTGCAAGTAACGAAGTCCCGATAGAAACAAAAAATTAATGTATCCAGTTTGTGTATATCTAATAATTGTTTTTTTGAAAAAAAGGATTCAAGGTTTACCGCTCCTTTGTAGAAAGATTTACCGAAACTCCGGAAGTTTTTGTTCCGTTTTTTTAAATTCTCGGACAAGTCAAAGGTGTTCTTCTGCGGATTAATCGAGTTGGACGACGGTGGATTAAATTGGGTAAATTTTCGTACAGGGACAAGGTTTCCCTCTTATGCTCATTTGCTACTCGAGGACACTGAATGGGCGTCTATAGTCATTTCTTACCGCGCTGTTGTTTCCGAACCGCGAACATTGAGTGCACAGAAATGTATACCCATATAAAGTTCTCATTGATTCGAAGTAAATTGAAATCACGTGATACTTGGTTCGCGAGAGGGCACATTTTACCACAGAGACCTTATTGTCCTTGAATTTCAATATTCTCTGTTATATATAATACAAAGAAATAGTACATAAACGAATATTATTCAAGTTACTGATATCGGCAAATAAAATTACATAAAATATAGTGAGATATAAATAGATTTTATTATTTTTAAAATCATAAGCTTTAAAATTAATACACGAATGATAGTTTCGATATTAAATTTATTAGATCAAAATACTTAACGCACTTTCTAACAAATTAACAAAAAATTATTCACCTGTCATGAAAATAGAAATACCTATGTTCCCGATAAAGCTGAACACATTCTCTTAAATTTAAAGCCACGAATCGTTCGAACCATGGTTCGGAATTCCCTCTCACCTAAACTCACATGCATAAAGAACAAGTTCGAAATTTCTCTTTCTAACTGTATGTTCCTAACCACCTGACGTGAAGTCTCAATGTACCTCGTCAATCCAAATTTCCGGTCCACCTACACGCCTGTTCCCTTCAATCATCCGAATAGTTCAATCTACGAGCCAACTATCTCCCGAAAGTCAAATATCGCGTCTTTAAAAAATTAAGGTCAATTCCATTCTCCGTTATTGACGACAAATCCATCTGACATTTGCAAAATGCCGAAACAACCGAATAACCTGTTACCTTGAAAACACACTCGTAACGAAAAGGAGCGTTTGGAACGTTGGAGCGGTGGCTAATCGACGGGACAAAGAGACGCTATCGACTCGTATGACCCACTTGATCACTACAGATCCCGTTAGTTGGCATCGAGTCGACACTCTTGCCGGGGGCACGCTCGTTCTTCGCTACCGCGATCTCGCGGGGACGGGCATCAGCGCGAACAGTTGGCAGAGAAAATGTCCACGCGACAAATAAAATGCTCTCAACCGGACAACTTCAACCGACTCTCAACCGAAGGATAACGGCTATTGTTGGACCGTGCTCGATTTATTAGCGAGATCGTTGCTACTGGATTCCGCGATACGCTTCGTATCAAGCACTCGCGAATTTATGATCGGCGATGAATCGAACCTTGGAGCGATCGGAATTTCTACATTTTATTTCTATTGCGGAGATTTTTCGCGGGTACAAGCGTAATTGGTTGTTTCTTTATTTTGGTTTACAGGTTTGAAATATAAATCGGAGGGTTTAAGAATTTTTATGGGCTAACTATCAATAGTTGGAATTTTGTTTTTTGGTACTCGTAAAAAGCGCAATAATGAAATACATTTTATCCACTGATACATTTATTGTTAGATTTTTATGATAAATCGATTACTGCCAACCATATTTTTTATCACTTTTACACCTAGGATAAAAAATTGTATTTACCGTAGCAAGGTCTCCTTAATTCTGCACGGTTACATTAAATTAAGTCGAATTGACGCGACTCTGTGCTATTAATTACCGAAACACGACCTTAACCGAGAATCTAACAATGAGTCATTTTTTTATTATCCGATAAATGAAATATTTGTTTCCGTGCTTAACTCGATTCCATAAAGCGGTGAGCGTAACTCTCAATCAATTAACACGTTTATAATATATTTTATTTATACTTGAAGAAAGTAGTATTCCTCGTTTCTGTATCAATCGAAATACATCCTTTATTTTTTAAATTACGCAAAATATGCTGCAAACTTTACGTATTACTTTAAACAATAATCTTTATGCTTACATTCGTGCTCACGCATATTGTCTACGCAATACAATGTTTTATCGTGCCTAACTCATAGCGTTGGATCTCTCCTTGAAACTCCAAGGAGGTTTACTACTTAAGCGAGTCTACTAACGATCAACGTAACGAGCCGAGTATGCACGTAACGGGCGAGTTTCTAGGAATCGAGAAAGCCTGAACCACGTAATTTGTCGTGATACGGTAATACCAGAGCCCGTTGCTAAATTCCAACTCTGTGATCGACGCATTTCCAAATGACGACATCAACGACTCTCAAAGCAGAATTTTTTTTTTTTTCCTAGTCGCTCGTTCCAAGCTATATACAATATATGCTGTTATTTTTCCTCGCGACAGTTGCAGAAATAATGACATGTACGTTTCGAATTATTTTTAAGATCTGTGAAGACAAAACAACGGGGAATGGGAATCGTTGTTTACGACTGCGAAAGTCAGAAATCTAAATTTAAATGTTAGCGAAAAATAGCACGATATTGAATGACATACATCTTGTAGTTCTTTATACTGTATCAAAGTTAATTAGATATAATATGACTCGTGTCGAAAAGTTCGATGGTGTAATGAAAGCTAACGGTTTAAAATTCATATGTACCTCTATTTTTCATTCATTTTTTGTGTAACATATTTTTAGATTTTGTATTACATATTTTAATTTTAAAGTTAGGTATCAAGATCGTTTGATCGAAAAAAAATTTCCTTCATCGATTCGATGTAACCTATACGTGGTTATCAAGCTGTGGACGAATTTTATCGCGCACACGTATCAAACAAGCTACGTAAAAAAAGAGAAAGGAAACGAAAAACGAATGTAAAAGAAAAAGCTGCAAAATGAAAATCCAATATAACCTAAAAAAGTCGTTTCCATTACAAGCAAACGAACCTCGAACCGGTACGGTATTACCCATTCGAACACGATGCATAAAATGAAAACTGGGATAGTCGATTATTCGCGTTCATTCTTGCGAAGAAGCACAAAGGGGCTCGCGATTGCACGGAAAAAGGAAGAAGCCCGAAATTCCGGGTGGTTTACCACATTCAGGATATCCCGATGCGGTAAAACGCGGTGCGAGGACGTAAAATATTTATTACGGCTGGCCGCAACCGCGGCTTCGGCCTTTTTACAATCCGCTCGTAATAAAAAGCCTTCGGCAAAGGGACAGAGGACGGTATAGAGCGTCGTAGAAAAAGGAAAATCAACAACCCGGTCGGTCGTTGCTCAGCAACAGGTCGAGCAACGATACAAATGACCATGGAAGTGCGTTTCTGCTCCCTGGTCTGTCCGAACTACCTCGATCAATTTCTGTTCTACCCTTCCATCCCCCTCGAGCCACCCTCCTCTCTCGTCTTTTCACGAACGTTCTTTCGTCGAGCCGCTGTACTATTCTACGACGATTTATCGTACCGATCTTTCCGACTCGACCGTTGCGCCATAAATTGTCTCGCATTTTCTAGAAAAGAGACTCTCGAAATCGCAAGCTTGTAGTACGTTCGATGGCTGGAGGAAGGATCATTCATGAGCGCCTTTGGTTCATGGAAGACGAGAGGATTAGGAGTCCTTTGATACGGTTGAGAAGTCTAGGTTGTACGTCTGAACGGTTATTGAGAAAGAGGGAGGTTGTGCGATTCTAATGGATCAATTGGTATTTGTGTATTAGGAGGTTACTACGTAGCGAGAATACAATGTTTGGAAGTAATCTTTAGGAAATTTCATCGATAAATCTGTTTGATAAAGAATGATATGGATTTGGATGATAGGATTAAATTCGAGGAAGTGCTTGAACATTTGCTAGCTACATAATTAATTTCTAAGTACTGTTTATATTATAAGTTTTCGTAATAGGAAATTTATAGACAATCCAGACAATAATCATAAACCAGTAATTACTGTTAGGAAATAGAAAATATGCTTCGCACACCGATTCGAATGTCAAATATTTAAAAATAACGGTCGCTTACATCCGCAGCTCCAGTTTATACCTTAAATATTTCGTATCATTTCCAAATTATACGCAGTTGATCTAAATTAAGTTTCTTAAATTAAAACAAATTTCAAACTGCCATAACATCGAGGATGATATACATCGTAAAGGTCCAAAGTTAAACAAGACTCGTGATCGCTTCGGAGACGTCCCCAGACACATTTCGGATAGAATTTTGATCGCATGGGGGACAGATTCCCATGACAGCGTCCCCAATAACAACTCTGATTCCCCCTTAGACGTCTGCTCGGCGCCACTTCCGGCGTCGCATCGTCCACCATTAAAGCCCTATGACGTCTCGCGGCTAGTATCATGGGGTGAACAACCCCTGGCTACAGCCTCCCTTGAACTATACGAGCCCTTCGCACAATTTGCCGAAATTCTGTTTGCAAAATTAGACGTTCCTCCGTTTCGAGGACTTTCGAAACAATGTAGAAACGTGTTCCGGTCTATCGTTGCAAAAGATGACGGCGAAGCGATACGATGCAACTAAGTGAAATTTCCCGCGTGTGAGTACGATAAGATTGTAATATTGTACAATAAGTACGAAAAGATATGGAAACTTTTGTTACACGAGAAGATTATTTTGCTGGAAAAACTTTATTTCTTTCTTTTTTTAAATTGCAACGTACATGTGGCTGTACACGGTCTAGCGTTGCTGTAACTTAAAAAAAGGAATTAAAAATTATTCTAGTAAAAAATTAAAGAATTCTGTATGATAATAAAACACACTTGTTGAAAAGAATGGAACCAAGTTATCAACAGGCGTGTGAAAATGGACCTGAAATAGATCATACGAAACGTACACAAGCTTGAAATGAAAATAACTCATTAAAACAGCACCGAAGACAACGGCTGAGCGAGAAAGTTAATGGTGAACGTAAAACACCGCCCCATTTCGCCTTTCATCGATCAGTCTCTCGGCAATATCTCAAGCAGCAAAAGCGACAACGTAGCAGACGAAATATTATCGAGTTACCGCGCGAAGTCGTCTCAGGAATGGTGGCCGCGCGCGGGAGAGTAATGCGCCCGCGTCACGCGAATTCCAGACAAAACAGCCGGCGTAACGAAAAGTTACCGTCGCGACCGGATGCTCTAAATATAAAAAGGGTGTCCGTCGACCGGGAGAAAAATGTTCGACGATACCGTGCCTGCTCTGCCGTCCGTCCTTTTGCAAAACTGAACGTCCACGGTCGACCTATTTACCGGGCGAACGCTCGTGCCGCGACGAAATGCAGTGGCGCTATTTAGTTCGAAGGTTTATTTAATCCGCCAACATTATCCACTGCGAGAACTCGCAATGGTGCGCGCGTGCTCGCGCTTAGCAAATATAGACGTTCCACTTGGCACGGACACAGAAAAGATCAAGGTGTCGTAGAAACGACGCTGTTATGTCGATTCGCACGTTACTCGATTCTAGTTCTGTAGCGCGAATTTTCAATTTCTGTGAAATCATATTGTGGGATTGGTGTCTCCATACCCATCGATAGCAGCAATAACATCGAGAAATAGACGTCACCGTAGCGACGAACGGAAGTGACTCCTAAATTCTTGTTGAATTAGTTCGCTCTAAAAAAAATATTGGTCAAAGATATTTTTGCTTCATTTTTTGTCAACTTGGNTCTAAAAAAACGCGAAATCGTTTAAGAGCTGAACGAGTGATAAAATGGGTCGTTAAAATGGAAAGAAAAGATGAAGAAGAAACTGCATCATGGTTCAAGAATGTCTGCGTAAAAGTTTAATAAAAGAGGTAAAAACGCAACGACATTCTTGAATTTCTAAAACAATTTGTATAAAACATCTATTTTAACGATTATTTAGAAAAATAAAAACAAATGATCGATTTTATGTTGTTCTCGCATCGTCGAAAGTTTTTCGAAACATTTTCGCAAATGCAGTATTCGAAAAGTTCAGCGTGAAAACTACTTAAAAACGACTCGTTCTAGCGTTCCTAGCGAAAAGCGCCAAGTCGGCATTGGAATTCCTCTGGTGACACATTTTTCTCGGCTGTTTCACGCCGTGGATACATAAGGAGCACGAGCGTACAAATAGCGTGCGCCTTCGAACGGCGTCAGCAATTCTCCCACTGCTGCTTTCTTCCCTAATAAAAATATTCTAACCATTCGTCCTGGGAACATTTTTCGATGGCTTAAAAATTGAAAAGCGAACAAATTTTCAATTTATTATGACGTTGAAAACTGGAAAGAGTATCCCTTCATTTTAAATAAAAATATACGTTCTAGCATAAGATAAATTTCTTTTTTCTTCGTACAAATTGNTTTTTTATTGCTACAAATATTCAACAGCATTCCTACCGATATTTTCATCACGTCCAACTATGAATTTCAAAATATTTCATGTCGTGATCGGGCAAATATGAAATTATATTTAATGAACGGGAACGTCGACAAAGGTTCTATATGGAATCTCAAAGGGATTAATCGATCCTTTCGAAATTAATATTCAGCACCAAATGTAATTAAACGAGAAACTACGAAGCGGACATTTCATCGTTCTCCATACGTATTCCTCGATCAGAGGAATTCGTACGATTAGGATGAGGAATGAAATCCAGATTTGTCATTCTGTTCAGTTTTACGAAAGTGCTGTAATTAAGCGACGTCGTGTGCGATGAAATTGTCTGGTTTCTTGATGCGACGTACATGCGAGGCAATTATCTAGTTAGTTCCTCTTGAAATATGCGAATGTTTCCCTCGGAAAAGTGGAGCAAATTTCGTAGAAAATCTAGGAAATGTAATTAAAAATTGTGGTCCATTACAATTGTAACTGAAATAGTACTTGTTAAAGCAAATGAAACGTAGACGTTGTTGATTTTATGTTATCAAACATTTTTATTCGATTAAAAAAACAAATCGATTTTAAATCTCTGAAAATAAACGAAACGTCAGAATAACCGTTATCGAATGTTTTTAAATTGCTGAAACGTGCTGAAACTTAAAAAAATAGGTAACAAATCTGAAAGTTATGAAAACATTTCAATAACTGCATAATCATCGAAATCGTTCCGCATAACATTGCTCGAAATTGCATAATTCGGGACAAATGTCACGGTTTGCGTTTACCAATACAGAAATAATAAAAAAAAAAAAATCTGTTCCTTGTATTCCATCGAGTACCCGCTTCGGATAAATCCATGCAAATCGCGAATGTCCGCGATGCAACGTCACCGTTGCGATATTTCGACCGAATTCCAGACGCGACAGCTGCGATCGACATAAATCGTCGACGCAATCGGCTCTTCCTCCTCGTAATGCACCGAGCGTACTTTTTAGGCTACCTTGGGCTGCAGCAATTTCGCGTTTTACGCCAGCAATTTCTGATAAGCGTAATTTGTGAACTGTCATATTTTTTGTTACACCCAAACATTTTTGCCGCCTCTTCGCTTCGTTGTAAGACGATTTTTATTCTAGATCGCGATATCGATTTCTTCTTTGAATTTTCATTAACGTTGCGATGGTTTAAATATATACCTGAAATGTAATCTTTTCTTAGCATTTTCGCCGATATTAAAAATATTTAAAATTGCCAAGTCAAACGTGAAGGTTGAATTAACAAATAAGACAAACAAATGCATTAACGCGAAAGGACATATTGCATTAATGAAACGCAATATCAAATTGCAAAATTGAACGCGAAGCAATTTAGAAGCAACTATCGCGAAACAGCGACACGGAAATATGCGTCGGATGGATCAAAAAATACGCGTGTTGTTTAATCAATGCCGAGCCAATATAAAAAGTAATCCGAACGAAGATTACATTTTATCCGGGTTTATTTTATTTTTTCACATCCTGTCGTTTGTTTGTTATATATATATTTCACCGAGGTTTTTCACGCGCGCAATTGAAAAAGGCGCGAATGGAATTGTCACGTTATTATTCGTGCTGTCTTTGATACGTCCGCTTTTAATTGCTTCAATTTCCTTGTAACTTTACTTTGAGTTTACCATAGATGCCACCGCATTTTCTTTCGTCCTCTATTACCGACTTCCTTTTTTTTTTTTTTTTTAACTTTCTTTCTCGTAAAAAAAAGAACACAGTAAGTTTCCAAATTCAAGCAATCTTTTCACGAATCCCTGTTATAAGTTTTTAAATAGAGTCTGCGTTCAACGACAGAGTACGTGTTTCCACTCCACGTTGATCAACGAACGTCGAAGTTAGAAGCGGACGCGAAGAATGTGACACAGCTGAAAAAAAAACCGAGAGAATTATTCGAAAATAAAGCGTCACGAATCATGGTTGTCACTAATGCATCGTCATGCATTCCATTGCGAACGAACGTCAAGGTTCGCGACTGGCTCCGCTGTTTAACGTATTTCGTGTCGATGCATCTGCTCCCGTGGCGCGGACAATTTCAAATTAGCGGTGTTTAGGAGAAATAGAAAATGTCACGGTATACCAACGTCTACTCGCGTCGCCGTTGCCGCGGATTAAGGTACGATGCGGACGAGTGACTTTTGTCCTTGCGATCTCGCTGCGATCATATAATTTATCTTCGTTGTTTTTGACTTGGAAAACAAAGAAAGATATTTGATCGCAGCGAGATCGCAAGGATAAACGTCGCTCGTCTGCATCGGGCCTAAAGGAACTTATTGCGGGAAAAAATCTCTCACCGCTGTTCATCTTTTGCGCGTTTTCTTTTTCTTCTGCTTAAAAAAAAAAAAAGAGAGGAAAAAGTTTCCCTCTCGAACGCTGTCCGAAGCGAAGGCCGATAGCCCGAAGCTGAGCTTTAATATGATTTCTCGGTAACAACGAAGGAAATTGAGTTTTTTAAGTGCATCTTCGATGTGGCCGGAGGAAAGTTTTTGATTCGTCTGCGTCTCCTTTTGTCCTGCTTAAAATTTATCCCATTCTTCTGTCTCCTTTGTTTCTAACGAGGTTTTCTGGGGTACAATGGAAATTTTTTTTGTCCGCGGAAGGATATTCGCTTAGCACGATGGTCAGTTAAAGAAAGAGAGGATCCTTTGTTCTTTCTTCGGAACATTCTCCGATATCTGTTTGCGGAGACGGACCATTTGCAGTTTCTTTGACGAGAGAGAGGTTTAGCGACTGGTTCTATTTTCCCGACGCGCATCTCTTTATCGTCTTAACTTTATCTTCTTCGAAAGGAAATGAATAACGTTCGTCCTTTTTTATACAACGTTCAAAGTATCGTACAAGTATGAGAACTTTTAAGCATCGTTCACACGACAGATGGTAAGAGAAAACGTTAACGTATGCTTGCGTAATAAACGCGGTTAGTTTTTCTATCAAGTATGCGTATTTTTAGGAACGCTAATATATTCTTTATTCCTTTTTACACCGAAAGGAATGAACTCTTGGAAGAATGTTCGAATCGAATAAAATAGACATGGTTTTAATGAAAAAAAAAATACATCGAACGTCTTATGCGTGACCAGGTGATATCTAGGAACGCAAGCGAAGGTTCTGTGAAATAAGATAGGCAGCATGATCGTGTAACATAAGTGTGAAAGGATAAAAGGCCAAAGCTGACGAAAGAGAAGTTACCACTTCTTATTTTACTCATACTTTAACCACTGGATTAAAGAAAGGATAATTGCACGTCAGAAATATTTCAAAGACACGTATAAAAGATGACAAGATTGCCAAATGGTTTACTCAATTCCAAGGTTCCGGGGTAAGTGTCGTGCTGATCCTTACTGTTCTCTTGCCAGAAGGCACCTCCTCGCCTTTCCGACCGCGTGACCAGATCCTCTAGGAACAGGGTTCCTATTCCTGTAAGCAACGCAACCTGGAACTGCTTGTCATTCCTGCGCTTTCTCAAACTTTCTTTCAAACAATCAATCCTGCGACACTCGATAGATTCGTGACCTCGAGTCGCTAGCCATCTTCGGCCGTCCGGATTATCCATTCTCGCAAACACTTTCTCTGGCCACAAGCGGGCTGAGTCTCTACCATAAATCGTAGGAAAGCAAAACAGCGTCAAGCCAATTGCCTTCGACGACCTTTAAAAATACACCGTCGCTAACGTACAATAAATAGAACATCGACTGGTTTGTATAAATGTCAATTGTCAACCGTTGAAATTCAATGTTCTCCACTCTATACTAATTTTCTCACCCTGAACAAACACATTGATCATCGAATAGAATTGGAAAATTGGAAGAGAAAGGAATTGATGAAAGAACAAGACGATCATACCCACTTTGCATGAACGAAACGAAGCATACTCGTGCTCCTTGCGTAAGCGTACGCGTACGGATGGCCTGGTTTCGGAGGCTGGGTTAATTGCGCGCGATAAATTGTCCCTTCCCGTGCCTCTAGCTCAGTCTGTTCCGAAACGAGGCGGTTCCTGCGGTAATTCCCCTCAGACGGTCGGCGGTTCCGTTCTATTTCGTTCCGTGCCGTTCCCATGTCCGCAAAACATCCGGCCGCTCATTATGACCGCGCGTCGCTGCTAACAGCCCGCCACCGTGAGATTCAATTACGTCCTCCGACGCTCGAGTCCTCTTTACGCGCGTTCTGGATGCCGCGACACGCGCCCGTCTCTTTGGAGGAGCGCGATGTGCCGGAATTTCAGCGTCGCGCTGTTCCGAAAGCTGTCAGAGCGGGTGTTTTCTCGACGAGATTGGCAAACCTGCAGATTCTTGGGGTAAAGAGGAATTGACAGGAGTCAGGCGAAGAGTTACGAGCTCCCGGTGTTCGCGCAAGAATTATTGTTCTCGTTTGACGAATGAAAACAACTTTTATGAGCTTGTCGGAGAGTGCAAATTGCAGAACATTGTGGAGTCGCTGGGAGGAACTCTTAGAACTTTAACGATAATCCACGTAAAATGTAACCGAGCAGAAAATTGGAAGCACTTATGTGACATAATTTTTATGAAACTCACTGAAAAAAAATTTCCATTTTATCACTTTCGTTGCGTAAAAATTTCAATAAAAATAATTGTTGAAATCGAAAAAAAAAATTATTACCACTTCAAATTCTTTCGTGGCTTTTGGCCTACCTGATACTATATTTCATTTTAACCTCTTTCCCACAGGATTCACTTTCGACCCTACTATTTCTGGAAATATAATCAGCCAATTTTCAGAAACAAGAGAATCATTTAACCACGGGAATAAACAGATCGTCCAAAGTAACTTAAACCCAATTAACACTAATTCAGGTCACAGCCGCATCGAATAAAAAGTCGCCACGAATTTACTTTTTTTTATCGAAGTAGGACACTCGAATTCGTTTCTGGAGCTTTCTTTGAACCGTACCAAACTACGCGTTACAAGAATTAATATGCCGCATATTTCAAGTAGTTATTGGACGATATTTATGGAAATCGCGTTCAACGCGACGAAACTGGTGGAAATTTTTCGCGTTCCACTTCTTTGCTCTCAGTTCGAATACCATCGTCTTTTCACGGAGAATTCCCTACATCGTTTGCGTTAACAGACGCCCGTTGTTCGTAAAAATAGCAGACTGGATTCAATTACTTGGCCCGTTGTCGCATTCTCCACCCCAAAGCGCTTTAGAATTTCAAATTCGACCGAGACTACGGTCGAGCTTCAATAATGGAACTCTAACATGATCCTTTTTTTTCCTTCGTATGGAATTTCCTGTATTGTTTTTTGATATTTCGATGGAAATGAGCAAATCGAAAATGTATTGTTTACAAAGTAATTCAGTTTTGTTCCAGCGCAATTGTTTTCTGATTTACTGATTTTGAAGGTTTGTTTTTTTTTCTCATAAGTGATAAAATTCGTAGAAATAACGGAATTGAAATTCTTTTTTTTATTTTTACACAGATTTACATATATGCCAAAGTGAAACGACAACAGTAATGTTCCTTCAAACTTCGAGCAATCGAATTTATCTCGAATACAAAGGGAAGGCCATCTGAACGCTCGTTTGTATTTCGAGTATGTACTCTTACTCACTGATTTCAACGAATCTGTGCGTCAGAACATTCTTAGAAAACAGCTGAAGTATGCCTTTTAAATACGTTGAATCCTCGCCTGTATAATTTGAACCTAAAACTCTCATTCAGATGAACCACCTTTCCGTGTTAAATAATTCCTATAGCATAAAAAAAATATCGAAAAATCTTAAGTATTCTTAACACTGACGACCGCTGTCACGCATGTGTGATTTCGCTTTAAGATTCGCTGTGATTCATGGTTATATTGTGAAGCTTAAATCATGTTAGTTTCGACACTTTTCTCTCAATAAATATATTATACTTTCAATATGAATATTATTCGAAAAGTACCAGCGGCAGGTGTGTGTCTGGTATGAAATGTATGAACGTTAAAGTGTTAAGTAAAATGGAAAGATAATCACACGGAGAATTTCGTTGATCAAAATTTATTTTCAAAAGATTAAAACGCTTTAAAATTAACTGCTTTCGTTTACAATATCTTCCTAACCGTTGAGTTTCATACGAAATTCGATGTTAAAAATCATGTCCTCAAATATTTGCGACTCTTAAACACACTTTGATCCCTAATTAATACATGAAGCGCCACGTACACAAAATCCACAGCCCATATCTCCCAATTAGTTAGCGCAGTTGTGCCCTTTCGTGTTCTCGTAAACGCGCTTTATCATGATCATTGAATCGTTTGCTTTGCAAAATTTGTAGGAATAGGAATCGATACGGTTGTCGATCGACCTTCAATCCAATTATTAGGACTGCGTACATAATTGAAGGGTTTGGAATTCGTAACGCGTGCAACTGTTGCGAGCAGAGACGAAAGCGGATCGAACACGACGGAACGCTCGGACGTTTCGAGATTGCATTTTGCACGCTCGATCGACCCTTTTACGGTTAATTACTCATTGTTGTTCCTCCACTAGAATTTTGATACACGGATTATTTGAGAGTCGAATTCAAATTTGACGTATATAACCGTAGAAATTACGTTCTGCAAAATTGAAGAAATTAATTTGCTAATGATGATAAAAGATAGTTTTATATCGTGATTCGAGGTGTAATAAATTGTACGTTCATACTTTAATTTTTAATCAAATACTTTGTTTTACCAATAACGCCACTTTTTTTACACGTTTTCCATGCATTTGCCCAGTAATCCTTTTTATTTATATCTACGACAAAAATGTGTTGTCCTAAAAAAGTTAATGTAAAATATAGTATACACGATAGTAAAAGTATAATTGGTATGCACTTTTTTAATGACCACTAAATTCGTTGTAAATTTCTTATAAGGTACTTACTGTAACACGACTGCGCCGTTTATTTTCAAATCAATATTCGTGTGAACTTTAAGGCATAAATATTCATGCTGCGACTGCACAGATGAATGCTCTTGGAGCATAGTATGATAAATAAAGGTGCGATGAGTGTAAAGTGCGGGCAGGAAATTCCTAGGGTGAAAGTCTCGCGATTGCATCGCTTTTTCCAAGAAATAAAGATTGGCTGTTGCGGACACAGCGTGCCATTTCGATGCGATCGTAAATATCGAAAGCGTTATTGTACGTGGTTGTATCGTTTCTTGTTCACAGTCAACCTTCCGATGAAAGCGGTGGAGAAAACATAAATTAATGTCCTATTGTACTTTATTCATTTATTTATTTATTTTAGCGATAAATATTGTGTGGTTCACTTAAAATCAGTGTGAACCTTCAATTTATCGCTCCATCGGTATTTATCCGCGTAATTTAATTATTATCGTTAAGAATTTTATGTCGATTTTGATATAAGCGAAAATTCTTCCGAATATTTACATTGCAATTTTAGATACGTTCACTTCCGATTAACTCTCATTTTTTATTATACGCTGCTTCACCAATATATTCAATGCTAATTTGGTGAAATTTAAATTCTTCGTAAAAGTTCGATTTACACGAATAGAACTAAACATCAGAAGCGGAGGACAGTGACGAGAGAAATAAATAACCGCCTTCATTCCTGGGCACTCCGAACTTTATTTTAAAATATCCTCCCTCACGATTCTTGCGGGTCTGGACACTCGGAGTCCCACTCTACGACTAACTACATTCACTCCGCATTCATCCACCGACGCATTTCCCAAAGATCGTTCTCTCTTCTTTCGTACCGATCTGCTCTCGTTCCAAATCAAACATTCGTCGATACGGTCACACGCCTCTCAAGCATTCCAAGAAACGATCACTAAACGCGACACTCGAATCGATCGCGCAAACATCCTCTCGAAAAATGTCTCGCGCAACACTCGCGCATTCTTAACGCTAGCCTCAACTAATTAAGCCTATTTACTACGCCAGAGGAGTGGCGCCAGATATGCTGCTGCACATCGAAAAATATTTTTATACTTGTTGCACAGGAGCAAATATTTGTCTCGATTTTTAAAACAAAAGAATGTGTGCACATCAGCGAATACTTGCTTCCTATTTATACATAACATATTCGATTCTTCATTAAAATGCAAAATAAAATATTTTATACATAGTTAACAGCACTTTTTTCCTCTTGCTTTTCCAACGATCTCGATAAATGTT
The DNA here is from genome assembly GCA_019453375.1 of Ctenoplectra terminalis. Classification (NCBI taxonomy): domain Eukaryota; kingdom Metazoa; phylum Arthropoda; class Insecta; order Hymenoptera; family Apidae; genus Ctenoplectra; species Ctenoplectra terminalis. The sequence goes on along the minus strand of SMSQ01026164.1, from coordinate 152,515 downwards.
GAGGATAAACGTTAAAAATTTGCGACGCAACCTTGCGAAAATATTTCGCGATAAATACTCGAAGGAAGAGGTCAGTATTTTATCGAGAGCAATATTTTATCCGCAGCTTCTGGATCCGGTTCGGTGATAGGAAGGGACCCGCTTCCGCCAAGGGCTGTCAGCACCTCGCAGTTGGCTCAAAGAACGCAAACGCAACCACCGGCCACGGTGTCCACCCTTCCATTGCCAAGAAACAACGCTACGCACAGACAACCCTTGCCGCTTCACCAATCTACCCCTCAATCGGCCAGGCAATCGGAAAATGATATGACTAATTCGCAACTGTTGCGAGCCGCGAGCAGCGGTGACATTGGAACCGGACCTGCCATGTGAGTATATTTCTTTAGTCACGTAATATATATTTTTTAAGGCATGAGTCATTTGGAATGCGAGGTTTAAAGAAAAAAAGTTGGATGATTGGATAATACGTTGAATAAATTAATTAGCGAAGATATATCGAGTGAAAGATTTATATTTTAAATTCTAAATCTGGTATTATAATTTAATTTTTTCTTCTGTACTATTTTTGGAAGTAGAGATGATTTTAATATCTCCTGCTTTATTTTCTTGTTATGTTTCAACTTTTTTATATTTCATGTATAACGAAGAATCGTATTCACGCAGTTAATTAAACTGACACTCTCTGTTTTAATTTTTTAGTAGGACGGGAAGAGTTTGTTGTTAACGAAAATATTTTTACAAAATTATTTAATATAATTCACACGTTAAGCTGAAAGTATTTAAAAATACGATTAAATTTAAATTTAAATGGAAGTAAAACATTTAACGTACAGATTTTTCTTGCGAAACAGATTTAACAATGTTTCATTATTTTAAATATTACACGGTACTTCTTTTGAAATTTTAAAATTTACTTTGCGATCCCGATGACTTTGTAATGTATTCCATAATATTCGTTGCTAGGTATATGTGCAAATAAGTTCCTTCTCATTCAACGTGTAAATCAAAGAACGAATCGTACGAGAATTTTGAATTAAAAATCTCACCGATAACCCACCATCTACTTGTAAAATTTCCAGTGACACATCTTATCCTGTGCAAACTAAAGAATAATGGATCTCTGCTCTTCTGAAAATTCAAAAAATATGATATTCATGAATAAAAGATTGTTTGACGATTATCCATAAGAAGTTCAAACACCTATTTCAACGCTCTAAAAAAACGCGAAATCGTTTAAGAGCTGAACGAGTGATAAAATGGGTCGTTAAAATGGAAAGAAAAGATGAAGAAGAAACTGCATCATGGTTCAAGAATGTCTGCGTAAAAGTTTAATAAAAGAGGTAAAAACGCAACGACATTCTTGAATTTCTAAAACAATTTGTATAAAACATCTATTTTAACGATTATTTAGAAAAATAAAAACAAATGATCGATTTTATGTTGTTCTCGCATCGTCGAAAGTTTTTCGAAACATTTTCGCAAATGCAGTATTCGAAAAGTTCAGCGTGAAAACTACTTAAAAACGACTCGTTCTAGCGTTCCTAGCGAAAAGCGCCAAGTCGGCATTGGAATTCCTCTGGTGACACATTTTTCTCGGCTGTTTCACGCCGTGGATACATAAGGAGCACGAGCGTACAAATAGCGTGCGCCTTCGAACGGCGTCAGCAATTCTCCCACTGCTGCTTTCTTCCCTAATAAAAATATTCTAACCATTCGTCCTGGGAACATTTTTCGATGGCTTAAAAATTGAAAAGCGAACAAATTTTCAATTTATTATGACGTTGAAAACTGGAAAGAGTATCCCTTCGTTTTAAATAAAAATATACGTTCTAGCATAAGATAAATTTCTTTTTTCTTCGTACAAATTGTGCTTCTAATCATCGGTGACAAGAAAATCATGGAATTATGTCCGACGCGTAGGAAAAGGTAATAATTACATATGTATATATGTGATGAATTTGCGATGTATGTCATGAATGTACATTTTAGATATTAAAAAATATTTTGAATTAGTAAAAAGCAAAAAAAAGTTGAAGTACCAGTGTAATAGCATTTATTATGTTTCACACTGCGTTCGGTTAAAGAATTTAGTTGAGAATAAATTTTTTCCGATCGGATTTTGAATATTTGATCCTTACTGGTATCATTCTTTCGCTACATTACACTCGGTGAATAATAATTAACCAGCTAAAAGAACTTACATTTCTCACTATACAGAACGGAATCTACGTCGTTAAAATGAATTATGAACGGAATATAAGATAAGATGAGAAATTTCCATGAAAGTTAGGACATTTATTCCTTCACAAATACCCGATAGACGTATCTCTGATACTTTCGGCCATAAATATAGTAGAATCTTGATAATCGATGAACTGGAGCGATAAGAAAAGCAGTGAATAAAATACAAGGACTTCGTTTGATATTAAAATTGCAGATTGAACAACACCGAAGGAAACGACATAAGGTTAACATCTCCGAGCGGCCATTCTACTCAACGATTGATGAGTCCGGCTGGACCCTTAAGGGTCGTTTCTTTGAACGATCATCGGGTTTCCAGCCCCAGCGATAGCGACATACGAGTTCACAGTCCGAGTAAGTAAACTCATGCTGCGTATCTCCAGCCGCCGGTAAATATTATTTTTTATGCAAATTATTTATTGTTCGAATACAAAACTTGAAGCACAATTTTAATAAGACAAGAACCGAAGGTACCTGCTTTTATTAACAAAATGGAAGCGAAGCTTCACAGATTATCACCGCACACCCTGATCGGTATGTACACACACACACGTACCTACACACAACTTGTCGACTACGTTGTAATACTTAACGTAATATCACGGCTAACGTCCAGACGAATACATTATCGAATAAACATTAGCCAGAGTGGCCGATGCTCGAGTCCGAATAGCGGTTAAGCGATATCGAGCCAATATTTGCTCCATACCAGATTCTTGTCTGGGTCAGTGCTGCGAATATTAAGTGCCGCTTTCTGCATTTCTATACGACCAGCTCGAGAAGCATGTAAAACTACGCTATTTCCCGTAGGATTATAGAGAAAATCAGTCCGATCCCTTACCGCTGATATTTTCACGATACGTACATGTATAGGAAGACATTTTCTCCGTGAGAAATCCGCAAGAAAATATATCGAAAGCTTTCAGATAAATATCGCTGCTATTCGATGAAACATTGTTTGTAGGAGTCGATTGGAAATTATGATTTCTGTCACATCGAAGAATCCGAGAACTTTATTGCGTTAGATACGGATAGAAGAAAAGAATTTTTATTTATTCTATTTACTTTGGTGTCGTTAAAAAGAAACAACGAATCTTACAGAATTGTACGAATCGGTATAATTTGTGATCCAGATAAAATAAAAACTACCTCGTGCAAACGAATCGATCTAAAATTTTGTTTACAAGAAAGACTCAAAATGCATATACTCGTCGTCGAAACTTTTAACCGTAGCTTAAAAAATATTCCGTCCAAACTGTACGATCGTTTTCTTGTTTGCCCGCAGTCGAAAGGAAAATGGTGAGCCCGATCGGCCGAGAGGTGGACCGCGGCGGGGGCCCAGTCGCTAGGCAGAATCAGCGCGTATGGGAGTGCAACGAGTTGCTGCATAAAAGGGTGAGTGAAAGACAGTTTGGCGCAAGCGAAACCTTCGAGTTGATTGGCATGGCGAAGCATGGAAAGAGAAAGGAATCTAACGTAACGACTCGGCTTCAGCTGATTAGCTGCTTTTTTTTCTCACACTCTCCCTTTCTTTCTCCGCTCTCCTCTTTCCTTCCTCTAATTGTAAGTCTGTTTCTTTACACTTCACGTGTACGTACATTAGTACATTAGTGTCACGCGACAAGCTAGCAAGCAAGCACGCTCGCACGTATACGGTTTGTTCGAGCTCTGTCCCCCGAGTGTGCAGTAGTCCGCATTATCGTTCCAGCATGTAAATTCCATTAGTTTAATTAATTAAAACGTTGCCCTAGGCGAACCGGCAGTTTTGCAGCACCTACGCCGCGTCACTGCAATTAATTGCGAGCGCGCTGAATCTCGTAAGCGACAAAAACGCTCAAGACGATCGACAGCGAACGAGTTCCCTCGTTATCCAATTTCGTGTCCAATTTCGAACAGTTCGCAAAAAAAAGGTGACCGAAAGCTCGTTTAGTCGATAGTACCACCGATTTTGGTTAGCTCGTAGTTGCGAAACGCTGCCGGTTACAAGCTTGAAAGAGTTTCATGATTGATTGTTATTTTATCATACGAGTGGATCAACTTTGTCAAACTTCAGTTTGTCTTTGTGTTTATTGTTTTGGTAGATAGATGTATTAGAGTGTGTTGATTGTTGGTTATAGTTTTCTTAGAATCCACTTATATAGGTTGCCTCGCAAAAAAGAAAATGTGAAAATATAGCTGCGGTTTCGAGCAAAACGTTATCGAACGTCGTATTACGTTCGTTGAGTTAAAGTTTCACTTTACGCGCCACTGTGGTTTGTCGCGTTATTACCTTTGGTTAGTCTTCGAAAATAGAGAAACGTAGATGGATCGTGGTTAGAATATTAGACTTTGTAGTTTAATCGAGTAGGAAGTATACTAGTTGTTAGAAATAAGGAATCGTCCGCTTTAAGTGTAAATTATAACGCATTTTTATACGATACCCTTTATTTTTATATTGGTTTCTTTTATTAAAACCAGCAAAACCAATATTACAAATAATAAAGTGTTTACTATGATTTGTCAACTTAAATTGCATCGAGAGAAAGCACACGTTTTAAATAAACGTATTATCTGCTCTAACTAAAATAGCTTTTTCTCTATTAATCATTATTCGCTACGAAATACGAAGACGTAAAAGTTGTTCGCGTTAGACTCCATTCACGATATTAACGTTCGTCAATTCTGTGGGTTCCTGGAAACTGCCCAAGTTATCGCGATTAAAGCAATTAAAGGTGTGCAAATCTACCTTAACTCCATGAAAGGTCCGGTAAAGCGCACTGTTACCCAGATGGATGGTAGATTGAAACTTCCCAATCGCTTTCGACGATACGTGAATCTTGGTAAACTGTCGGCCAAAGGCTACAGGGGCGCCATATCGGAAATATTGGCGTCAATATTCGGAGAAGCATGGTTCCGTGAAAAGGGACAGATCGAACTTTCCTTTCGGGTCGATATCTCGTGTCAGGAATATGATCGATGGCTGAAAAAGACCTAATCGAATAGATCTGGCGACTGGAGAGAGCAGGTTGGTCCGTTGAATGCGTACAAAGCGCACCGAACGGAACAGTTCGGAGGGGGCGATATCCATTATGGAAGAGAACAAGCGGCACGCCCGAAGGTAAAGCTGAAGGCCATTCAGGCCCGCGAATGTACGCGTATGCTTCCCTTTGCACGAGGAATCTAGCTATTGGTTCTCTCCGGTGTTTCCCGACCGATGTCCAACCACGAGATGGAGAGGACGATTCAACCGCGTCTGTTTGATGCCGAGTTTCCAGGCATTTTCATTAGCGCGGTCTGCTTATACCAGAAATTCATTAACATGCACGGATAAGAGGGGCAGAAACGCGTCTTTTATTTGCCGTCTCGTACGTGCGTCGTAGCCAACCTCGGCGAGCCACGCAGCGCTCGCTGCTGGAAATTTCATCGCTTGCAATTAATACTGTGCTCGCTCGGCAAAATTGTGTTTCAAGACGATCACGGGTGTACCGTTGTGAATTCTGCGTTGGAATTTTCACAGCGATGAAGGGAATACGATGCCTGAGGTTTCGGTATCGAGAATATTGGACTTTGATCATTATTTAAGCTCGTTGTACGATTAAAAAGAAAAAATGGAAAGCTTCTTCGATGAGTTTAGATGTGATTAAATTTCGACGAAGATCGAGGAATGTCTTCGAATGTTCTTCATGGAAGTTTGAACTTGAAATATATACGAATCGTTTGAAATTTCCTTAAGTTATGCTCTTTTAAAAATTCATCGTTCGGATAGAAATTACAGGTTAATGCTCTTCGATATATTAATTTCGTCTTTGGTTTTCATTTTGTAGCAACTATGATAACTCCAAAGAATAAAGTTTCAATATTTTCGTTAAAATAAACTGAGCCCTCCGATTAATAAACCGATAACTTCTTTCAAGTATGGCGGCATGATTTAGTAATACAGAAATCACTTTCCTACGCACGATTTTTGAACGCAAAAGATAGCACAAATTTCCGTGCAGTTTCCTAATTGCATTTTCTTTTAATCGAACCAACTTACGAGCGATCTACCCGAATCGATGCAATCTGAGCATCATCGGTAATTTCCGTCACCCGATCGAAAGGTAATTTTACCGATTACAGCTCACGAGTCCACGACAAGGGTTCCGATAACCTACGGTTACCGTAGGACTCGATTCCTCTGGAAGCTGGTACTTTGAAATTCTATAATGATAATAATAATGTTGTAATTCAACGCAAGGCAACGCAGCTCGGTGTTCGAGAACGTAACGTGCTCGTAAACTGCCCTCTTCGTACAAAGCGAACCTTCAGGATCCTGCGAGCTTCTCCCACAAGAAAGAGCGTTCGCGTTTGTTCAAATTTCGAAATAACTTTCTACGTTCGGTTACACCTTCGTTCTATCGGATACTTGGCGCCTTACAATTCTGCGAACTTCCGTTTAATATTACGTAACTCGTCATTTCGTTGCAGTGTCGCGACGCGAATTTTCTTTGCTGGCTCTTGTTCTTGAACGATGTTAATCTTCCAACGGAACAGAGTTGCCTCGCCTCTTGTCGCAAATACTTACAGACCCAAGTTCTACTTCAACTCGCTAGAATTGTCTGGATTTGCTTCGAAGTCTTTAACCGGTTTACGAATACCGAGGAGTTAGTTTTGATTCTTCGAGGTGAAGCACGACAGGTGTGAATAACCTGACGGTAGTCTTAGAATTTGTAGAAATTTGATCGTTTTAGTTTTCGAACATTTCGTTTCGAACATCGTCGCAGTTTAATTATAGGTACGGACTCTTCAAAGTATAGAAAGTTAAGCGGTTATTCGATTACTTAGTCTCCTAATTTTTCTTCCAAAGAAAAAAAGGTTTGAAAAAATTGTATTTGCAACTTATTTCGTGTTACATCAATCTAGGTATACTACAACATTTTTTAACACGCACAAATACAAGACTCGAAATATCACTGGCGCAAATTATTCGTGCCTCGCTATGTCTTCAAACATCGCGATCTTTTCGATCTTGAAAACTGGTCTCGAAATCGAACTTGTCCACGCTGGTCGAAAGAATTCCATAACATCCTCTTACGTTTGGAGATCGAGCTGAAGCGAACAGGAAAGCGAGCAAACCCTCTCGACTCGTCTCTTTATCTCCAGACTGCAGGACTCGGTTCGGCGAGAAAGTAACGACACACAAGTGTCGTCCTCCCGCAGTCGTTACCTACGCGCAGAGGAGGAGAGCGGTCGAAAAGGAGGCTCGTGAGTCTCCGGCAACGAGAACAGGATAAAAAACATGAAAAGAAGAAGTAGAAGAAGAGAAGAAGGAAGAACGGCGAGGGTAGACTCAGAGGGATGAGAAGAAAAGAGAATGAAGAAAACCGAGGGCCAGGGTCGATCCTGCATACGGTCAGCAATGGTCAGCAAGGGCACCGTGCCAGGGAACTACAGACGGACCTTAAGCTACCTCCACAATGGAGAATCGCTTTGAACTACGTGTTGGGGCGAGCACTGTGCTGTTCGTTAAACGTTCCAACGAAATTTCATTGTTTCGATCCTTCCCTCGATCGAAGCTAACGAAGAGGACTCGGGACCTTCGAGCTTAATTAAGTTCGATGCTTCGAAGAGTCGGAGCTTTAGGATATTTGCGATGTTCGTTGCGACTGAAGATATTGAAACGTATTAAAGTTTCTCGTGCTTCTGAAATGTTAAATACTGTTTCGTTGAGACATCGAACAAAGTTTGTTAGGGTGCGATAACTAGCTTCGTTGCAGAAATGTAACTCGGTATTAATGTTTATTTAGACGGTTTTACCCATGAGAATAAAAGAAAGGCTCGAAATCCTCTGGATAGAAGTTTGTGCGAGTTTCAGAGAAAAGTATTCGTTACGTCGAAATAAGATCGTTGCGAAAGCGAGGATACTCGAAAACGACGATAGCAGCCGAGGACGATTCTTTGAACCGTTAAAAGCCCCCGAATCCGCGGGAACCTTAAAAGCCTCAAAACTCTCGAAAGTCTTAATCTCGATGGCCTCGCAGGTTTGAAAGTCGAGAAGCTTTCGAGTTCGGGAAGAATCGAAAATCTCGGTTGCCTTGAAAACCGTTTACGGTACACCACGTGTATGCGATCACGGGAAGAAGTTCTCAAACGTCTTCGCGCGCGCTTGGAGACTTTGAGATCACTGGCGAAATACGAATACCCTGTGCGAAGTGAAAGATACGCGAACGGAATGCGGAGGAAAGACGAGCCAGAAACAATGGCAGCTGAAAGCACTGTTCGAAATAATTCTAGCTTATTCAAATGTCTATCTAACTTTTTCGAAATATTTATTGAAGATACTTTTAAACAAGCAGACGTCGTAATCGTAAAAATGTATTCAAGATTGCTACCTCTTTTTTATATATTCTGCTATGTCTTTTAGATAGAAGCGAACGAATTGAATATTATACGTAAAAAAAAACACCGAAATCTGGGCACGTGTAATATTGCTTTCTTTTTTTGTGCGCATAAATCTTATTCGCAAAACATCGACGACCTTGAAATACGGTTTCCTAATTACCGTATCTTCTCCCCAAAGTTAAACGACCTGATTCCGAATCAAACTTTACGCCAACGCTACTGTTACCTGTGTTAAGTTATTCGTAACAATTTCTCTAGTGTCCATTATTTTGTCTGTACTATTTTAAACCGTCCAGTAACACGATCTCCCAATTATTTCGAGCAGTACAGCGTCCGATTAGACCCCTTGCAACCAACGACAAAATTCATTGGGTAAGCAATGACTCGGGAGCACCAACAACGAGGACCAAAAATTTCCACAGAAACGGTCGGCAGGATCGCGCAAAGGGCCCGGTATTTAAGCGGAACATTATAATCAGATCTCAGTTACAAAGGCCGCCTTAACCGAGGAACATAGGCTCGCGTGGTCGAGGCGAAGCCAGCCAGATCTCAGGCAAAACATACAAAACGATAGCTCGACAAGCCGAGCAAGGAACCACGGTGCATGCCGGGTACTGTAGGAGTCGGTGAACAGGCGAGCCGATCAGACCGGGCATGACGCCAGTCTTCCAAAGTCTTCCTTCCACCTTCGCGACGCTCTCGCTGCTCTCCATTGTGTTCGTTTCGTGTGCTCGGGATATACGCGTGTCGATACGAAACTTCCTCGACAATGTTCGCTCCTCTTGCGTTCCTAAGTTTTGATCCTCGCCGAATCTCGTAGGAAAGAAAATCAGCTTCGATGGAACTTGCGGCCAGGACCTCTTGAAACAGGTACGAGGGATCGTTTGTGGGATCGACGAGACGCGGTGTCCGAATAGTTCTCCACGAATCGATTTGGATGGAGATGAGGCGGGTCAAAGATTGCAGATTGTATGTCTTCTCTGAGCAGGTTTGTGTGCGTGGTGAACGTTGTGGCGTGTAGTGATTCATAGTCGGTGGTTTCGAGTAGGTTCTGACGGTCTAACCTTAGGCATTGTTCGAAGTTGTCTTTTCGATTCGATCCAATAGGTTAATATCGAATAATTATTGTCGAGTTATTCGCTTGAGTATCGCGTAGGAGTATCGTTGGTAGGAAATGTTAATTTCGTAGAAAGACAGGGCTGAATATACCGCTCGGAATTATTTAGACCTCTGGTACTATAACGAGCGTCAGTTATCGATAAATAGATAAGTGGATTATTATACCCTTTAATGAAAGCGGGTATGCGTAATTAAGACTCAGGAACCGTGTACCTTTACCTTGGTTATTTATCATTATAGCTTGTAATACTGTAGCTCGTAAATATTCATGGAACGAATTTACGCATACAGCTATCGCGTCTTAAAAGGTAGATTTTGATACATTTGTAGAACGAGTTCGTAGACTTTGATAACATGCGTCGACATTTTTTAAGCTTAGGTTCGCTCGTATCATTCTTTGTTTCAGTACCATTTGAGCATCGTTTATTTTTTAATTTATTATTATTAAGCAATTTTCATAATGTATTATTTTTTGCATCCAGCATTCGATCAACGAAACAGACCTATTCATATCCAATTTTTTTATACCTTTTTTTCCTACTCTTTTCATTCTTCCCATGCCAATCATACCGAAACGCTTCTTACCCACGCATCAACGTAAGCGCCAAAAAGTTCTTTCAGTTTGGCGTTTACAGGGTGAAATAATTCGGTGTCAAAGTTAACGGAAGAATATCGTACAACGCGCGAATACGCGAATACGATGTTTTTAAAACAAAAACTTTCATTTAAATGCACTAGTCACAATTTTTAATTTTGAATAATCATATAATACCTAACTCATCGTATCACATGCCTACATCTCGTGCACTTATTTTTCATCTCACTGAACTTCAGAGGTATGCAAATTAGTAGGCTCAACGTGATGTTTTCTCATTTTTTCTTCATTTTAAAACATATCTTTTATTGATTCATGATTTCAGAATTTCAGGATATTATGAAAAAGCATTTTGAAAATATTGTTAATAATATTTGCTAATTGTTCTCAATTGTTTCTCAGTATTCTTATTAATGAACATTTTATCGGAAATATAAATAATATTTGTTACACGTTCACATTTTCGTCTGCTTTTACAAATAGTCGCGTTTTTATTTTAATTTTTGTTTGCAGAGAAAAATTGCCAATAATAATAAAAAAAAAAAAATGTAAGATATTATAAAATCCGTAAACAAAAGCTAGAATCGTTCGTTAACTCGAGTCTAAAAATTTGTCTACCTCTATCCAATCAAGTAGCTCTATTTTTATTACACAGTCAGAATATACGCGACAAATCAGTCGAATCACCATAAGCTCCAGGATGCACGTAGAGCGTAGCGTTTTCAGAGCTCGATCGATCTCGAGGTCGGTCGAGAGAGAGCCGCGTCTTGACACATAGGTGAGGGAGTAATACTAGATTCGAGGTTTTCGCGTTCACACCGAATTGTTCGCCAGCGAAACTCGTCGCGAAGAGAGGCCGGTGGCCGGTGTTTGCGTACGCGCGATCGCTAACGAAAGATTGCATGCTTCGACAGAGCAACGTCAGCTCCCAGCGAGCAGAGGGAGGCTGCAAGTTGACGCAACCCGGAACCCATGGACTGGTTCGCGTGTCTGCCGGAGAGCTCCTCGGCAGGACCCACGAGGAGTTGGTGCTCCTGCTGATCCAGCTGCGCCGACAAAACGCCACCATCTACAAAGCGATGGAGACCTGCCACATGGAGATCGAGGCACAGGTCCGGATACATTTTCAGAAACAGAAACATTCTTCCAACGGTAGCTGCAATTGGGGACGGTGGAGCCTGCGTCAACTGGTGTTGTCGTCGCTGGTGTCATTTTTGTCCCTTCCACGTATTCATAGTCTTGCTTGCGTACTCGAGGAACGCGATTCGGAGGAGTGTTGTTCATAGATGGGGCTTTTTTTTATTTAAATATTGTTCATTGAAAAATTAACGCGTTTACGCGCGAAATTCTTTTTGGCTTTTTCAATTTTGCGAGCTCGTATGATATACGATTACAATATGAATACAATTTGAATAACAATGGTTTAATATGTGTGTACAGTATGTACATAGGGCGTAACATGATATGTGGAATCCACTGTGAGGATTAATTCAATACCCAAAAAGGATATAAAAAATTTGTATAAACATGTATTTCATTCGATCGTACTTGTAACCTTTGGTAAGTTTTGTTTACCAGCATGGAAAATGCATAAAATGTCACTTTATATCTCGGTACATGTATTTTGACTTGATTCTTGATCCTATTGTTATCACGTGCATTATCAATTTTGCATATGTTTATATGAATTTTATTGTTTTTCGATTCTGAATTGAGCCTTGAAGCGTAACACGATATTTGTTACCCCTTCCGTGCTACAGTAGTAAAAACGCGATGAAGCTCCAAATGGAACGACACTCCTACAAATACTTAGCATTGTTTCTAAAAGTTTTTAATCAGCAATGACCTTCGAGGTTTCGTTTCATCATCGATTATTTAGGGAGATTGAGACTTTTTGGAAACTTTTTTTAAGGTATTCGACGGTTCAAACAGAGACACATATTTTCACAAAGACGTTGATAGATTGTCTCGATCGAGAATCCTGCTATCCGCGCGAAAAATGCCGCGATTTGCGGCGAAGAACCAGTTTCAAGGACACGTTTTGAACGTACGTCATTAGAATAGACACTTCTTTCGAGAAAAGAATTCCGGCGACGCTTTGTTCTTTGGTCCGTGTGTCGAGCGAGTCGCTTTTTGTGTGCCTTTAGCGCAAATAGTCGATGTCTAAGAAGAGGTCAAAGGTTAAGTGAATGAAATTCTGCTGCTTTCTCGTGAATCGATACGCGATATCCTCTGGATATTGCTTTCGGGAAAGAAATTTAAAGGTGATATTTTTAGGTATCTTTGTTACTTCTGAAATTTATAAAATCTCCTCTGAATTCGTTGACACACCTTTGACTTCTTTTCTAAGGTTCGTAGCAGCCTGATTAGGTGAATTTTAACATATACAGAGTGTTTCGAAAACGTAGATCAATTACGTCATACTGCATTTTTTTAATTGAATTTAATTTGAAATAGCTCGATAAAAATGCACATGTACAGAATTTTAAAAAAGATGGGGTCGAATAAATACTAATCCAAAAATTATAATTTTTAAAAATTACGACACAAATTTCGATAAACAACTTTTTTTGAATAGTTCGGACGGAGAATACCTCTGATTGGTAACACAAAATATTTACAATTGATCACAATCGTGTGCACAAAATTCAACAAACTTTAACCGGACAACTCGGTACACGCACCTAACATACGTTCTCTTAACGAACAGATCTAAAACCATTTTACGTAAGACCACCGTTCGTCGAACTCGTTTTACTCGTATCTCGACTCGCACTCGGTGCCCGAGGTGTCGATGCACGTTTTCGAAACAACCTGTATATACAGTATCGTAACGCGTGGATGTTTTCGATCGCTGAAAGTCCTCTAACCCTTCCTCTCTGTCGATCGCCGTTCACCTTGCATCGAGAACGCCACCGAACCGCGTTGCTTGCCAGAAAAGATATTACATTTCCGCACCGACCCTGAAGAACGACTGGGTTGTTCCTTTTTCCGCGACCTGTACGCCCTCAGGGGCGTATTAAAAGTTTGAACGCGCTCGACCCCTCGTGTCATCCACCTTTTTCGTCGTTGCCTCTTTGTCAGCGAAACATCGCGCTGGGAATGTCGGATAAATTTGGAGAGATGCGCAATGAAACGGGAAAAATATTTTCAATTTTTACGTCGTGAGTTTTTNAAAACGTAGATCAATTACGTCATACTGCATTTTTTTAATTGAATTTAATTTGAAATAGCTCGATAAAAATGCACATGTACAGAATTTTAAAAAAGATGGGGTCGAATAAATACTAATCCAAAAATTATAATTTTTAAAAATTACGACACAAATTTCGATAAACAACTTTTTTTGAATAGTTCGGACGGAGAATACCTCTGATTGGTAACACAAAATATTTACAATTGATCACAATCGTGTGCACAAAATTCAACAAACTTTAACCGGACAACTCGGTACACGCACCTAACATACGTTCTCTTAACGAACAGATCTAAAACCATTTTACGTAAGACCACCGTTCGTCGAACTCGTTTTACTCGTATCTCGACTCGCACTCGGTGCCCGAGGTGTCGATGCACGTTTTCGAAACAACCTGTATATACAGTATCGTAACGCGTGGATGTTTTCGATCGCTGAAAGTCCTCTAACCCTTCCTCTCTGTCGATCGCCGTTCACCTTGCATCGAGAACGCCACCGAACCGCGTTGCTTGCCAGAAAAGATATTACATTTCCGCACCGACCCTGAAGAACGACTGGGTTGTTCCTTTTTCCGCGACCTGTACGCCCTCAGGGGCGTATTAAAAGTTTGAACGCGCTCGACCCCTCGTGTCATCCACCTTTTTCGTCGTTGCCTCTTTGTCAGCGAAACATCGCGCTGGGAATGTCGGATAAATTTGGAGAGATGCGCAATGAAACGGGAAAAATATTTTCAATTTTTACGTCGTGAGTTTTTGGGTAGCTTACAAAGTTTAAATTTCGTTGCGCGATTGTTGCGTGGTCGTTGATATTTTGTGGATTTAGTATGGTATTCGGTGAAAGTAAATGTGTCGATGTTGTCAAGCAAGGTGTGCGAACATATGTTTCGCGAGTTGTCTTCTAAATTGTGTCTCCTTTGGTCTTCTATATATTGTGCAAGGTTGTGTATCGTTCTGTGACAATGCTAATTTCCGTATTTATTTTTGCACTTTACTTTTCAGTTTTAGTTTTACAGCCACTTGCACTGTTTTATGTGTTCCCGTTCATCCGTGGCAAAACATTTTTATCTAAGATCGGACTGGTCTTCGGATTTGTTGAAACCACAGAAAGCAAAATTCAAAGCTCTGGTAAATTAATCGAAACGATAATCGGGAATAAATATTGGAGCGTTTCTATAGTAAAGTATTAATTATACAAGTAGTTGTAAAGAAAAAGTGTTACCTTTTCCGGTACTGTTCTGTGCATTCGTTGGATTTTGATTAAATACTGTAACCTTGTCGATGGAACTTGGATGCACTATCCAGAAGACGCGAACGTGCATCGTTAAAGCGGAAAGATCGATAGACACCGTCCAGCGCAAAAATTTCCTCGGTGTCGCATTTAAAGTGGCGTTCTTTTGTGACCCGCAGGCTAGATTGGCAGAGCTAGATACACCGCGACGATTGGAGAATCTTCAGAAGCTCGAGGAATTGAAGAAACACCTGATGGATCTCGAAAAGCAGGTAAAACTCACTTTCCATCCTTCTTTCCAATGTTTCCATTGGCCGCATGCAAGCTCGCGAATTTTAATCACCGGAAATAGTTCCTTCCGGTAATTACGATNTTACAAAGTTTAAATTTCGTTGCGCGATTGTTGCGTGGTCTTTGATATTTTGTGGATTTAGTATGGTATTCGGTGAAAGTAAATGTGTCGATGTTGTCAAGCAAGGTGTGCGAACATATGTTTCGCGAGTTGTCTTCTAAATTGTGTCTCCTTTGGTCTTCTATATATTGTGCAAGGTTGTGTATCGTTCTGTGACAATGCTAATTTCCGTATTTATTTTTGCACTTTACTTTTCAGTTTTAGTTTTACAGCCACTTGCACTGTTTTATGTGTTCCCGTTCATCCGTGGCAAAACATTTTTATCTAAGATCGGACTGGTCTTCGGATTTGTTGAAACCACAGAAAGCAAAATTCAAAGCTCTGGTAAATTAATCGAAACGATAATCGGGAATAAATATTGGAGCGTTTCTATAGTAAAGTATTAATTATACAAGTAGTTGTAAAGAAAAAGTGTTACCTTTTCCGGTACTGTTCTGTGCATTCGTTGGATTTTGATTAAATACTGTAACCTTGTCGATGGAACTTGGATGCACTATCCAGAAGACGCGAACGTGCATCGTTAAGGCGGAAAGATCGATAGACACCGTCCAGCGCAAAAATTTCCTCGGTGTCGCATTTAAAGTGGCGTTCTTTTGTGACCCGCAGGCTAGATTGGCAGAGCTAGATACACCGCGACGATTGGAGAATCTTCAGAAGCTCGAGGAATTGAAGAAACACCTGATGGATCTCGAAAAGCAGGTAAAACTCACTTTCCATCCTTCTTTCCAATGTTTCCATTGGCCGCATGCAAGCTCGCGAATTTTAATCACCGGAAATAGTTCCTTCCGGTAATTACGATTTGCTAGAAATTCCCCACGGTCGTTTAAAAAACGAAAGTCGCGAAAGTCGCGAAAGATCAGAGCCGTTAAATTATAAGATTAATTAGCGCAACGAAATTTATTTCGCCGCTCATTTCGCTAGCGTTTAATTATTCTATCCAAGTTGTCGGAGTCCAACTTTTTCGAACGTAGCCTGGTTAATTGAGAAAGTTGTAGGCAAGACGGTCTAAGTTGATAATTCAATGCGACTCGTGTACTTTGTCCCAAAGTACGAGAAAGGCAAACCGTTGGTGAACCTCGTGGACAACATGGTTAAGTTGGGCTCCCTGTACAATCGCAACACTGCCAATGGGACCAGTAGTGTCTCGAGTTCTCGACACGACCTGGCACACGACAACTCGAGGGATCATCGTTTGGAGTTCAATCAGAAGGTACAGGAGCAGCGTTTACTTGCAGAGGAGCGCAGGGACTGGGACCGATTGAGCCCCGACCATGGACAATTACAGGTATCGATTTGTATACGTTATTTAAATGGCGCAGCGTGTTTAACAACATTTAACGTGCATTCGATAATTAAACAATTTAACTAGTTAAAACATTGGTGAAACGATGAAAATATATTTTGCATAGAATACCTATTTGCACCTGAAGACTTCAAG
Source organism: Ctenoplectra terminalis (assembly GCA_019453375.1). Lineage (NCBI taxonomy): Eukaryota > Metazoa > Arthropoda > Insecta > Hymenoptera > Apidae > Ctenoplectra > Ctenoplectra terminalis. Next base: position 135,927 of record SMSQ01026164.1, on the reverse strand, counting down.
TATCAACGCTCTCGAGCTAAACTATCGTTCGTTGTTGGCATTTTATTGAAAAAATTGTCTTAAAGTATTTATTTGAATAAAAATTTTGATATTAGGTATAACTCAAGATATCTTTGTTCAGCTAATGAAAGATTTACTTTTGCAGTGCATCGTAACATAAAAAAATAACGAAGCATTGTATCAAGAAATACACTTCTTAAAACAATTATTAGTTGTTTGGAACGTACCGCAAATACGAAATTAATCGGCTAAAGGAAAAAGCTAATAACGTCACTTAAACCTTCTTCGTCATTGACGCAAAAGTAAAAGGACCATACTTGTCCAAGTTTCGAAAGCGCCCTTCTCAAAGAAATATTACCAGGACTGAGAAAAATTAACTACCACGTGCGTCCACGTGGCAAAGTATTTCAGAAATGGTTTCAACCGTCCGTATACTCTGCAAAGAAGTCACTTTATCGAGGGATGCAGCTATTTGATGTCGAGTTTTCGCATTTCCCCCGATCTAGCTTCCATCGGTGACCGCGTTCCTCTGGATGTAACGAATACTACGAAAGAAACGGTGTCTCGGTGCTCTGAGAAAATTTGCTGTCCCGAGAGGAATAGCGGGAACGATGAAAAAAGCGGTTCGTTACAAGCGACGGTAAGAGAGGAAGACAAAACATCGACAAAAACGGGAAATTTCGTTAAAAATATATCAGGAATTATTTCCCCCTTTGTACACGGCCGGCGTAATAAATACTTGCTTCCCAGCGAACGTGGGTGCACATTTCGCTCAAATTGCATTACGAGAAAAAACGTTGCAATAAATACGAATTATGCGTCACAGGGTCCCATAACGGTGCATAGTACCAATGTGAAAATCAGAGAGGGAAAAGAGGGAACGGAGTGGGCTGGAAAAACGCGCGGGAAAATTACAAACTAAACATCGGATACAGTTAAAATCCTTTGTGGAACTCGCAGCGTGTGTAATAAAACGTGAAAGACGCGTCGAACGCGACCGATGAAACATTATATTAAAAATCGTGCGAGTGCACGAGGTATGCAGGCGTGTTATTTTTTTCTTTCTTTTTTTTTTTTTTTTTATTCGTCGAGCGCACTTATGACACGACAGTGATTCGTTGTAGCGGAATCGCGATTCCGGTTGAAACGCGACTCCTTGGTTGCTCAACTGGAAGGCAAAACTTCAAGGTTAACTCACCGCGTCGCTTCTGTGTCGTAGGCCAAGGTGCAGCAGCTCTACAAACTGGATCGCCTGCTCCAGGAGGAATCCGGAACACTTCACAGTCTTCAACAAGACAAGGCGAGTAACGCGATCCCCGTTCTGCTAGCAAGAAAACTCGCGTGTCGTTCTCTACTATTTTTTATTACTTTTCTTTTTTCTTCGTTGAGTCATCGGTTTTTTTTACGTTTGTGAACTATCGACGGTACATGGAAGAGTTTGCGCAGAATATAACGACTGTTATGAACTTTGAATGCGTTGATGGAAGTGAAGCCATGGTGCAAAGTTATGTAACACCGGTGTACTGTTAACATACGTTTCGTATGCAGTTGTTTGCCGGTGAAATTATCGAAAATAATTGCTCGAAACGGAATCGAACACAATGGTACATTAAATTTGAATAGCAGTTATCGAATAATAAAAATATGTGCTATATAAATACGTCCAAATGTAACGATGAAATCGTAGCGTGGAATTTTACAGAAGCTGTTTTACTCGAATTATAAAATTAAAAAAAAAAACTTGTTATTTTTCAGTGCTATCTAGAAAGACCGTAGAGCATAAAACAGGGAAAACAATAGCTGAAAATATCTTTATAAACTAGAAATAACTTGTTTTCGATAAAATTCAATTATATTATACACATTATATACATATATATTATATCAATATCGCATAAAGTAAAGAAGTAGTTTACATAAAGCGATCCAAAGCATCGATTCCACCAAGCATCCCGTTAAAACCAGACGATTTCACGTGACTTCCGACGACCAAATTCGATCGATGAATTATTTTTACCACGTCGTTTCGAGTTTTACCGAGGTTACCATCAACGAGCCAGTCGAACCCAGTTTTCCAGTGAATTGAACCTTCTCGATTTCGATTGTAGGAGATCTTGGAAAAAGCTCTGGGCGGTCTCCGGCACAAGCTGCAGGGCAGCAGGAGCAATTTGGCGGAAGCCGAGAGATACAGGAAGCAACAGCACCTTCTAGAAAGAGAGCTGAGCAGAGTGAGGGTTTTGCTGGCACACAACTCCAAGGTAGGAAATCCAAAACATTTTCAACTATCTTTGAGTCGCAGTTTGTCACCGATCAGCGAAAATCGGTTAAAACGAACGAAAATTGATCGAGGAAAACTTTAACGTAAAACAGAACCACCCCGACCCCGCTTGTTCGTTCGAAAAAGAAAAAAAAGCTTTTATATCGGAGCGTGGTCTTTAGGTTCGAACAACAGATGCTGCTTGATCGCAAATAGCTCCGCCAGGTTCCCACGCACGGGACGAAACTTTAATCGGTTTTGTACGAATTTCCATTCGACGACGAACGGAGCAAATTCAATCGAAAAGTTTTCTTTCGCTGGAATTGTTCCGACGACCTATTCTTTGGGAAGCAGGAAATTTCCGGTGGCTTCTGCCACACGGAAAGTAATCAGGATTTTTCCGTTCTGCTTTTTTAAAAGAAAATCCGGTGAACTGAACTCGCGTTGCTTTTATTTCTGCGATATCGGTAGAAAAGTAGCGAGCATGCATCGCGCGCTTCGTTCTCCAAGGAACTAATTTTTCTGAGTATGAGTAATTTAATTGTTCATTCGTTGTTTCCAGGTAAAGCCGGTATTTTTCCAGGTAAATCAATCAAAGCACAGAAATAGATAAATTTCCGTTTCGTTGACCGTTCTGTTCGCATTTTCGTCGTCAAAGTTTTAGCTTCTCAATATTTCTACGAAGATCACGAATGATTTTTCTGTGTCTTCGGCTTTCAGAAACTCGAAGAAACAGTCGCTGAGAACGCAAGATTGGAACAGGACTTGGTGGTGCTGCGACAGAAGCTTCAAGCATCGAGAAGGTACGCGGGGAATATGACCAGAGACACCTCCGCTACGACCGGCCCTCTTGAAGCGGAGTTGAGAAGAGTTCAACAATTAGTTGGCGACTTGCAGAGACAGAGAAAGGAATTGAGCGTCCAAGTTAGACAACTGACGGAGAAATCTCATAGTCTGGTTCAGCAGATTCGACCACAACCCTCTTCTGGTGAGCTTCGATTATTTTACTCTGCAAAATCGTACAATAGTTATTCCATATAACTCAGTATACCTGTGATATAGATAATAATAATTTTATTCTTGCATCTTGACACAGCTCCTCAAGTACACCAACCGAAGAAGCGAACACAGAATTCCTGGTTGGAAACCGATCTTGATTCCGGGATAACTTTGGACCACGGCTTGGATTCACCATCGAGTCCCGCCCTGTCCTCGTCGCCCCGTGGCAAGCAGAACGGTGGACCGTATCCGCATTTCAGTTCACCAACGCAGATCAAAGCCTCGTCGCCCACGAATCGTCAACACACGAACCATCAATCGTATTCTCAGTCGCCACAGAATCATATTTCCTCTCTGTCCCCTCAGTTACGAGAACAGATTCAACAGCATCAATTGAAGCAACAGCTTCTGAAGGATCAGATGCAGGGAAAAGGAAGTCTGATGCAAACGAACGTCGCTCCGTTGTACGTCAACACGGATTCTAGAATTCAAGGTAAAAATATTAAGATAACAGTTTTTAGATATAGTTTTAATGGCGCTTTAAAGCGGTTCAAAGGTAGTTTGCTTCTGTAACATCGTTTAATATTTTTAACCAATTTCAGAAAACAATAAGCAAGACGATCACCTGACGACTAATGGTACGATTCCTCCACCGGAATATGTCCCACCCCCTCCGCCACCACCTCTCAACGAAGAAGCGTTGCTAAACGATAATTACAGACAGAACGAGGACAACAAGTTTGCCGGTAAGTGAAGCAACAACGCAACTATCGGACTCTAATACAATAGCGATTGCTAATTCCCGATAATGGTGTTTCCAAGGTTTAATCCACAATCGTGAGAAACAAGAGATTAAGACCGTGCGAATCGTGAAACGGGAATCGGAAAGACGGCAAAGAGATCGAGGAGACAGAACTGGAAATATTGGAATTCCATTAACGAACGGACTTCAGGCGCCTGGGGGTGCAAAGAGATTATGCGACGATGACATAGGAGGTTCTCAAAAATTCGAGGTAATCTCTTCAAATTTTTCAAATTACCATTATTTTCCAGTTTTTTTCGATTTATACACTTTGCGTCATGGTAAAATGAATTCTGTATCTATACATCGGTAACATAAGTCTAAGCTTCCGGTTAATTTATTTTGAGCCTCAATAGAGACAGCTTCATCGAACGATCTACGTTGTCGCAGCTTCAGTTTTATTTTGCTCTATTTCCAATCAATTTATTTTTAGAAGGCCCAATTAGGAAAGGTGGTAGAAGAGTCGCCGATGATTCACGCTCAAAGCACAGTCCAGCTGACGGATTTGGACGACGTGCAGTTCCAAAGAAGCATGTCCTTACCGAGAGGTTTCGGCGGGCAACGGCAGCAGCAGCCCGAGATTCATCAAGTTCCAGTGGTACCTCCTCCCAGAAGCGACAGCATGCACGCTCTGAGAACTATGCTAGCCCGACGGAACAAAGTCAGGGTAAGTTAACACAATTTAATGAATCTCTTGTTTCAACATCTTCCGATACCGATGCGCTAATTAGTTGATCTCAACATTTATCCTTTTGGATTCAATTGTTCTTTCATGTTTGTGTTCTCTAAATTTAATTAATTCCTTAAAAATATTCTACTGTGATAACAATTTATGTTTCCGTATAGTGTAAATAATAATGTAATATGGGTCGCTAATTTGTTACGCATGATATCATGTTTATAATTTTTCAACGCTCTTGAAACAAAATTTCAGATGTGAATCATTCCTAATATTGCATGTTTCACCGTAATAGTTGTATGTTTTAACTTTGAAGTGAACAAATCAGAATTTTTTTTTCCTGCAGATACTATAGGTGTTTTAAAGTTACTTTAACAACGCAACTAAAAAAGACCGATTTATTTTTAATCGATAAGTCTCATCTACTACTTTAAATATTTATTAGTGCAACTTAAAAAAATCTTCCACGCCCAGCGCATCGGCCCATCTAACACCAAAAACAAGATCACGAGCACCAGCATTAGCCACCGATGCATATAATTTCTTACATTTTGTTCTTTCTTCTCTTTTCATTGGTTTCACCCTTCACCTCGCAACGCCTTATTTTGTTCGGCCCTCACTTCGTCACCCTCCATTACCTTGTCTGCCGGTCAACGCAGTTTGAAAATCAAGACGGAAGCTCGGATAGTACTCTGTCGCCGTACACGGAGAGCCTCGCTTCGAGCTCGCACGTGCCTATGAGCTCGCCAAATTACTCGACCAGTCCATCGTACAGTCCCAGTCAGCAGAGTTACTTGGCCAGACCAAATCATCATCAACCGCCATACTACCCACCTTACGTCAGACACTACGAGAATCCGGTGAAAAATGAAAACGTTCCGGAGCCGGTGAGCCCAGAATTGCTATCGCCGACGGGTATCGAGGGCCAGGATAGAACATTCGGCTCCTCGTTGAACGTAAACGCATCGAACTCTCCACAGTTGTCGCCCGTGTTCAAGAGCGAGGCCGCGAAACAGATCATCAAGGAGATGACAGAGAAAAAAGTTGAGGGACCGAGACGCAGGCAGATTCCGCGCGAGAAAAGGCGACACTATACCGTATCCAGTAGCAAACCCGTCCTCGATCTAGAAGACACCTTCTCAAAGATGGTATCTTTTCTTTTTGTATTTTATGTTTTCATATTTTCATATTTCTCCTCGTTACTTCCCTAATTTACGTATATTTGTTTGGTTTCTTTTTGTTTTTATTTGTTGGTTCCGTTTATGTTGCATTGTCTTCCTTGGCATCGCTTTCTCGTGATTCATGTGTTGTTGGAGTATGTGGAATAAAATGTATCATGGGTACAGAAAGTGTTTTGGTATTCTCCAGGGAATGGGTAGAGCCAGGGATGATTTGGATATGGAACGAGCGCTCAGGCCGAGAATCAATGCACCGGATGTCGTAAGATCGACTTTGAGTCACAAGGAGCTAAAGTATAACGAGAGTACTATTGATCAGCTGTTGGGAACGCCGAATAAGATTGTGATTCCTGAAAGATATATCCCTGAACAGGTGAAAAATTTATGATAGATCTATAGTTTTTATAACAGTATATTGATACCTTAAATACAATGTTAAAATAATTGTATTTCAGACACCAGAGTTAAGTGCGGAAGAGCAGGAGCAGCGACTGAAGAAAGCAGAAGCAATCAGGAAGATGCTGTCGGAAACAACCGTGACTGCGCCAGACGGAAACGGTATGAATCCGTACGACTTCGTTATATCGACACCTTACTCTTTAAATAAATACTAAACGCTCAAATGATTCTCGATCTTTCTTAGATGACAATATTAATACTGAGCAATCGGACAACTTGAAAAGGAAAGTAGTCGAAGAAAAGCGGCAGAGAGACCATATTCTGCAACTAAATCAAATTTTGGCCAAACAAGTTATGGAAAAGAGCAAGATGGTTGCGGGTACGTTGAATCCTGATTTCATGGATGACGATAGTTTATTGGTTTGATTCATTCTGCATGAATCTAATATATAGCGTCTAGTGGTGTGATAGTATGATCAATGTTTAGGGTTGCTTCTGTGCCTTCTGCTTCTTTTAATGCAGAAGACTTGCGCTTATACAATTTACTCATTGTATATTTTTTTTATTTATTGTATTTTATTATCTTATCAAAAATGAGAGAATGCCGTAACCGATCAGTCTAAATCAATCGCTTACTTTTTTAACTTTTGTTATACTTTTTATATACTCTATTTTTTTTATTTAATTTTTTTTTAGAATACTTATGCGTTTAAAAGTTTAGCATTCTCCATTTTCAGACTTAAGATACTCAAAGAGTTCTCACTGGCATGCGTCGTCATAGTTATTTTAATTTCAATTATACAATTAATTTCCTCTTTGAGACTCCTATCGACGTAAGATATAGTTGTGTCATACGTAGAGAGTGTTGTTTGGATTGTTTATGCTGTGTATAGGTAACCAGGCACACTGACTGACATGCTTTCTCCATCCTCCCATATAGGACACGCACATCATATTATCGTTTTTCAGGTTTGTTTTTATTTTTCTTTCATTTTTTTTTACATATCCCTTCATACGTTCTTTCCTCCAAAAATTCTAATTTTGTGTAATTTACAGACGTTCATTGGAGAAATGAATTAATAGTCTGAAATTCCTTAAAAAATTATTATAAATTTTTGTACAGCGATATTTTTTTTAAATCTAAGATTATCAATAAAAATTGTTTGTAAAATTAAAAATAATTCTCCAACGAACGTTCTACGTTAAATTGAAATTAATTTCTTTGCCTTGATAGTGAAAGCACTGGCTACCCTTCCTTTGAAGACCGAATCGAGCTTAGACGACGATGACCTCTCGCCCGTAACGCCATTACCGCTCTATCAGCAGAGAGAAAATTATTATTCGTAAGGAGACCAAGTCCCTTCGATCGTAGCTACCAAAAAAAAAAAAAAAAAATCCTTTTAGCACAAAAGTGAAAACACTACTGCCAGCCCGGAACAACAGAGAAACAAACACCTTTCTTCGTGTAACTTTTTTTGAAACTCTATAACAGGTGGTTCGCCTGACATTTGCTGTTACGATTATATTAACGATAAGGAAAACAATGTTTTTTTTTTATTTGTGTTGATATTGTACATAATCATCGATTAAATAAATTGATAATAAATAATTGTCCTCTAGATCGATAAGAACTAGTAATATAATGAGTGTCGAGCAGAATTAGGCAAACGATATTTATAGAAGAAAATAGTAAATATCCGAATGATTATTTCAGTCTTTTATTCTAAAAATAAAGAAACATTTAATTTTTTATTGTGTTTTTTTCTTATGAGTTTCAGTTACCTAATAGTAATAAGAATTATTTAATTTAATTGGCTAACGCAAGGTATAGTTTATATTTACTATTTTCTACTTGAAATGTTGTACCGTTTGATTGTGACGTCGAGACAGAATGGTTTCAAGGTTCAGATTACCTAAAACTTCATTACTCGGCCATTCATTGGATTAGTGATTGTATATTAAGAATAATTCTAAAGATTTCACACAAGCATTTGCATTAAAGTAAAATTCTACTCGGTCTTGTACGTTTTTTAACGATATATGCTTGAAACATACAAACGTCCGTCATCAAAAAAATTAAGACTAATTACGAGGCCTATATTCTATAATTGTAAATGTGCTAACAAAAATTATCATTCTAGGGGTAACTATTCTGACGCCATTATTCTTGATGCTATTCTGACTCGATGTCTTCTCTTCTTATCGAAGAGAATGCTTCCACGAGTTTCTATCACTAGCAATAATAATAAATTAAGAAGCAGCGATCGCACAATGCGGTTTATTTAGCAAAGAACTGTAATCGAATTCCTCTGATTCGTACGAACGCTATTATTTAGAGAAAAAATCAAGTGTTCCGACGAAATACACATTCAAAGATATAGTTATTCGCAAACTGAGTTCGGCTAATGTTAAACAACTTTGAATAATCAAGTACACTTTACAGATTTGTTTATTATTTTATCCGTTGAAAAATTATTCCAATTGTTTCACGGTATCAAAATTAAAAAAAAAATATATTTCCATATAGCTTTGTTTTTATTTTTTTGCAAACTTTCTATTTCTTTTTGTACTTATCTAATTAATAGAGAATTTGTTCGTAAATTCATATTGACCGAATTCAGTGCGATCTGTTTGTTGATAAAATCATGCTTCACAGACTCGTCTTTTCGACATGTGTTAAGAGAAATGTTTCTTTAAACTTACATTTATTAATATTAATTAGTAACAAATAATTTATTATGTCTATATATGTATATATTGCAACGAGTTTGGGAATCATCGATTCAAAGCATCCACGCGTCTACGTAAAAGAAACGAAAAACATTAATGATAAGGTAAAAAGATAAGATAGAATTTAAGATTACGATTATGGTAGGTGCTACGAGTGACGCAGTATAGTCAAATAATAAAAAAAAAAGAAAAAAAAAATATCTATAAATGACGATCACATTGAACTGACTGAGACGAGAGCGATTTTGAGACGTAAAACACTGATCAAGGGTACAAGAAATTTTGAATAGATTTCTTGAACGTCCGTGTGTACTCAATACTTTGTTTTCAACGGGCAAAGTGACGATCGAGTCATTGTGCAATAAAGCGTTCAATGTTAATATTATTATCGTTTAAGAATCTTTAATACTTGTATAAGGGAATTAAATGACACTTGTTCAAATCTGAAACGATTAACAAAACGAACAAAATATTTCTTGACATTACAAGAATCGAAGTTTCTGTTTAACTTTGTAACTTGAAAACAATCATGAAAGATTTTAATCGTTTACTCAACAAAATAAAGTCAAAAAATATTTTGGAAAGCTTTCTAATAGGTAATTTTTACTCTCTTTTGACTCAACTAATTCTTCTAACGTTAATATTCTAATATAATTATATATCGCGTAATTGTTACAATCGACTAAAATTTAACACATCATTATCTTCGGTACGTTTGACCGGTGTTTCAAGTCGTAAATCTACTCCAACTTCAACGTGGTCAAGTGCATAGATTTATATGATGCACTAATTATCTAAACACTCGCCATCCTATTCAACACTTTTCTTACAAGCTTGTACATATAAATTCATGCATTTGACTGACATTGAAGTGCCTGTAATTTAAGAAACACGTAACACACAGACACATATATATGCACGTTAGAGACGTCTTGTAATAGCGCTCTGCATCGATGGTTTCGACGCTGTTAACGTTTCGAAACAGCTCAGTATCGTGCTTTTTTGAGATCGACTCTCGCGTCTATCGACCGAGGTTCTCCTATTGTTTAACAATACGAAGAGAAAAAGCAATCTTAAAAGCGCGACTAGATAAGTTCCACGAAAACCTAGACACATGTAACAAACGTCTAATGTCGCGTCCATTTAATGGAAATCGATTATCGACGTATCCTCCGATATAATGAAAACTTAATTCTTTGAAGCGAGGATTGTACTAATTACTAATATTCCAGTTATGTACAAAACTCAACACTTAAATTTTTTTTTTCAGTACAGGTTTCTTAAATTTTCTTTACGTAGATTATATTTTCTAATTTTAATTAGGATTTATCAGGTTTGTATAAATAGCACGATCTTTGTAACATAGCAAAATAGGATAGAATGTCTTAATTATGACGCTTCAAAGGACTAAGAAACAAAAGCGCGCGAACTATGCGCTCCGACAAGTGTTTCTAAACTATCTTGCACGTTGTAGCCTGTTAAAAGTATAGACGTTAGAACGACGAGAGCGTTCGAGCGAAATCGAAGAGTGCCAAATTACACAGGTAAAAGCAGATCCATCGCGAAACGCGNTTTGACTGACATTGAAGTGCCTGTAATTTAAGAAACACGTAACACACACACATATACTAATTAAAAAAAAAAAAAAAAAAAAAAGAAAGAAAGAAAAAATTAAATAAATAAAAGCGAAAATCGGCGAGACTAATACACAGCACAAACGGTTAAACCTAAGGATCTCCCCTCGACGACTGTACACCCCGAGAAAAGTATCTCGCTAATCACAATAATTAATGGTAGAAACGCATTTCTATTATCGAGAACTCCTCGGCTCACAGACATCGACGTTAGAAATAATTTTTTACGATACGGTGATCCGTGTACCATATAGGACGCACGATGAAATCAACGATCGAATCGCGATCACTCCTCGCGAGAGCGAATTAACTGAAAAAGAGAGCTTAGCTCGTAAGGAATGGCCGTTTCGCGTAATCGTTACCATCGTGCCCTTTTTAAGAACTTTTCCTCCGTGGATAAAGCACATTTGTACCGCGAACAATCACGAACGTTGAGGACGAACATTCAAAAAACGATGATTATGTTCGTTCATCGCGGCAAGCTCCCCGTTCGACGTGCCCATTGGTCCATGGTACCTGAGAAACCATCGGAGAATTGCTTTCTGCGGTTTTCAATGCGCCAAATGGATCGTTAAGAACGACGATAACACCAAAACACTATTGTAAAAGGAAACTACTGTGGAAACAGGAACTGTTATTGTTACACGAATAAAATAAAATCCATATTACATGAGTTGGAATTTACGTGTACGTATACGTCTAAGGGGAGAACAGGATCGAGACAAAGGGATCGATGACGAATCGAAGGAGACAGGGAGTTGGTTGATCCGATGAGCGAGACATCAGCGGTGACGGATCGTGATCGTCACGCGATCGTCCCCCACATCGTTGACGGGAGACAGAGGGTCGACGAACCAACCAATCGTGCTGGGCCCCTTGCACCTGAATTCTAATGAGGTCCACCTCGGTATATATGAGAGCTTAACCTCGGCCGAAGCCACGATTTTTCTGAGGTACCCGCTTGTGAAGGTGAGTCCTCCTTTCTTTGCTTTTCTCTCGTCGCTCTAACAGCTCACCTTTGTATCGATAATGTTATTAGTGGAAAAGGTGATTTACATTTCAGCGTTATTATTGCAATAGATTTCTCTGAGTAAATTCCGTTACTCAGATTCAATTCTATTTATCTTATCTTTTTAGTGCCTCGTGCTTTGCTTGAAAATTTAGTTACGCTGTTAAAACGATAAGATGGTTTTAAATGGTGATTCTTCTTTCTGTGACGTATTTCGGATATTTCTGGCTATGCTTTTGTAACGCTGCTTAATTTCCAGTTTGGCATTTAATAATTTGGAGCGTATCGATAATTTACCGACAATATCGTTGTCTCATCACCGACCGCAAAACATTTCCGTAAACAGGCCCGTTGTACTTGCAACACGCGATTTCAAGAAATGCAATAGTTCTATGTAACGATAAGAGATTGATAATGATCGCTATGAATCATTTCTCGAAACACGATAGATAGAAAATTTATTGGATAAACAAGGACAATCTTTTTAAGAGATGTTTATTACTTCGCTGGTTCAAAAATTCTGTAAATCACTCAGAGAAGAATGTCTTGGAATAATTTACTTTCGCGCTACATAATTCGCGTCACGATTTGAAAACACTTCTAAGAGATACAATTTCCAAGTCAGCTCCAGTCGTATCCTCAAAATATTACTTTTCTCATTGCTCGGTTAAAATATCGAGTATGTTTACCTTCGAGAGTCACCATAAACATTTTTACCGTCAAACCAACTATTTCACTCACGCGAAGATAAAAAAAGAACCGTTGCCAACTTTTACTGCTAATTGTTCTCATCCAATACCGATTCCAAGTATCGCGACCCACCGAAACAAAACGATCTCCGAGTATTTACACGAACTCGTTGGAATTTCGTCGCGATCGCTAACACATCACGTGGGCGGGAGTCCGCTCCCTTCGTTTCCGTTTTGTTTTGTTCCTTTCTTTGATCTTCTGCTCGAAGGCCAGTCTAGGCAAGGTCCAAGCCAGCCCAAGCCATTTTCGATCGTTTCATTTTCAAAAATTTAAATTCTCAAGATCACTCTCAATTTTATTATCACGGGAAACGACGATTGATTTATTGACGTGCATCCGGGATTTTAATTAACGTTATCACGGTAACAGGTGAAATTGACACTAGATAAGAAATAGTTGTTTCGGCCGATCGATTCGATATCGCTCGAAATGTCGGTCACGTAAGATTAAACGGAAGGCTATCGCCGATCGATTCTTTGTGGCCCTGATTAATCAAATCGGCGAAGCGCAGCGAGTTGCAGCAAGAATAAGGCATCGCGCACCGGTTCGAGCTTCTAGCTCGCGAATAGTCACGTCGCTGCCGTCTTGTCGAGCAGGAAGAACCTCGAAAACGTGCACGACTAACGAAGAATACGTATGAAAAGAGAGCTAGCCTCTTCTTCTTCGATTCATTTGTTGAATACTGATTCGAGATCATGTGTATGAATTAAACGAAGCATAAAAATATTTTGCTTAAGTGGTCTCCATTTGCAAGTCGCTATATCTTTTTTGCACGCAATTTAGATCTGCGTTTTCTTTTTATTCCCATTAAATTCAAATTTCTTAACCATTGACCGTAAATATTCATAAAAAAAGCGCTGTTTTAAGACTTTTATTGGATTCACAAAGGATCCAGAAACATTTTATCTAAAAAAGAATGCTCGAGACGTTCGTCCCAAACCGAAGAAAGTAAAAAGATCGACGAACACGTTAAGTGTACGAGTTATCTCGCTAGAAGCGGAGATCCTCCGAGTGTAGGTCTGCAAAGCGTTTGTATTCGGAGTGTAGACCGCGGAATAGTAGTCGAAGGATCCGATGCAGCCGGCATTTTAATTCGCGCAACGAAAAAACCGCGGCCCCGACTAGGCTTCTGTATCTTCGTTTATTTTGGTGACCCGGACCCATTATCTAGTTCTTTTTATTCCACGCGAAACTCGTCGAATTCCAAGATCGGTCTTTCGTCCGTTTTCGTCTTTATTTCTCGTTCATCCTGTAGCTTTCCTAGTCCATCTCAATAGTCGATTGACATTCCGTGGTAGGTGCACTTCGACGAGACGAAAGACAATGAACTGGGAACAGTTTATCTCGTAGCGAAGCGACGCAAAGAATTCGTTCGATTTAACGGGAAAAACGCAGATTCTTATCGTCAGTGAGAGTTAAAGGAACGCGACGACAAGGAAACTTCAATTGCTTTTCTTTTGCGATATTTTTCAGCTCTCTCGCGTTTAATGTTTTTCACGTTCGCCGCTACTCGCGCGAAAATAAAACAATTTCGAGTGACAATTGCTTCGAAAAGGATATTTCTTTGGGGCTACTTGTGATCTCGATACGATGTCAATAAACGATATACCGAATTCTTACGCGGAATCGTCTTTAGTACAAGAACCCCTTTATTTTGGAGTAGAGCATAATATGAAATCAACTTCGAAATATTTTTTTCTCGACGTTTCTACGAGTACGATAATCTTTTAGAGTACAATTGCTGTAATTCATTTTTTAACGTTCGTGTTTACCATTTGTATTTTCTGTATCCCTCGAATTCAAGTTGGAACAATGGTCGCTGTCCGCTATGAATACAGAATATTCGTACATGAATATGACTATTCTAACCACACTTGTGTATTTTAATACGAATATTGAGTATTCGCACTCGATAACCGTGCAACTGGCGTTACATTGATATTTCAAAACATTAAAAATTCTCAATTAATAATTTAGCAGGATTAACAAAACACAGTGAACGTGTTCTCCACATAATTTACCCCATTATTCAACTCTACACAGACATAAAGTTAAATCTCTTACAATTAGGGGTATTCTCACGTTATGCTAACGACACCCTGTTGTGAATTTTAATTGCACCATTAAATAACCGTTAAAAACAAAGTATACGCACATTTCAGCTAAAGACGGTCAATTTCTCGAGGGAAGAACACCTTTAAAAACTTTACGACACCCTATTCGAAACGAGAAAAACTTTTTCTTTATTTACAGCTTAGATTAAAGTGAAAAGAAGTCGCTGTCGTTACAATCCGGTGATCGGGAATTTTATCGTACAATTTGCTCGGCGCAAATCCCGCAAGGGGTGAACTCTGTTTTTTACGAGCGCGTTCTGGCAGCTTGATTTCGCGTTGACTTTTATCGACGAGAGACGCATAAAAATATTCACGACTTTTATCGGCTTGCCCGTTTCACGTGTGTGTATCGAATACCGCCTCGGTTTTCGGTCCTCATGTTCGAACTCCCATTGAAAAGGTTCTTGAACTTTTAATATTCTGTGCCGTTTCTTTCGCTGGACGCAAACTCGTTTTCGTCTCGAGACGAACAAATCCTCGACCGAATGTGTATAATTGTAAAGAATTACCTTGATAATTTGAAACTTTGCTTGTAAATATATCTATTAATTTCTGAAACTTCCCATTTCCATCGAAAACATAAAGCATTGCATTGGTCTTATGTTACTCTGTACAGTGGCAATTTTAAATATATTTCTGAAACTAAAAAAATGCATTAAGAAAAGCGCTAAAAAAAGTACGATTCAAAACTATCGCAACAAATTGTAACCTCGGAAATATATAAAAAAAAAATATATAAAAATATTTTTCGAAGCGGTTGATCGGTAAAAACCGATATTAGTAATAAAATGGTAATACAACGCTCCTATTAACGAGTCGAATTTGGTGACCACGCGACCCATTCGACTTTTAAACGCGATTTCTCGGGTCAACGCGACCGGGTGATTTCAAGATCAAGATCAAGATTGGCGGAACGAGCTCGGGTGGATCGTGACGCGGTCGTGCGGGAACAGGAATAACGCGAGATTGCTCGGAAAAAATTTCACGAAGATGTCACGGTATTTGCTTTACTGGAAACCGGTCAGCTTGGATCGCTTCTCGTTCGAAGAACAACCTTTCGATGAACCGATCACTCTGCCCACCTCCCGATGCTGCCAATCAATCGACCGGTGTGGTGGATCGTTCTTCTTTCAGAGAGGCTTCGATGCTTGACTTAAGAAGACGTTGACGATGCCAAACGTCGGTTGACACGTTGAGATTGCTTCTAACGGGAACAGTAATCTAGATTCTATTAAAAATTCATCGAACTATCAAACTTGGATAACGTGTTACAGAAAAAAGTTAATTTTTTTTATGCCGTTTTATTTGGACAAATCATTTTTTAATTGTTGATGTACTGTACCGTGCATTATCGTAAGTGAAATGGTGAAATTTTTGAAGAGTGCTATTTTCAATGGAGCATTATATGATCCGAAAAGTTTGTAGTGCTTTTCAAAGTGAAATTAAACGTAAAGTATTATTGACTATAATTTACTATATATTTGTTTACCAATTACTAAGATTTACTTTCGAAGTTAAAAATATGTACCAAATACTGTTCGTGAACTCGCAGTTCCAAACATCAGGAAAGCTCTATGAATTTTTCAGATAATCTTATAAAATAATATTAACAAATCATTAATCGCGTTCAATTTTTTACAGTTTCGAAAATGACATTGGGAAAGAATCTTCTGGCACTCCATTTACTATTTGCAGTTGTTGCTTGCGCGACAGGTAAGCGCATTACTCGTTTCAGATAAGATACTGATAAAACTAGAAACGTGTTTCTAACGTTCGATCAATGTACTCGATTGAAATGTAAAACAGGAAATAATTGTACGATTTGTAAAAATTTCAGCTAATGAGCCTGCCAGGATAACGTGTTACTTCAGCAACTGGGCGATTTATCGACCGGATGTAGGCAGTTACGGAGTGGACGATGTTCCGGGTGATCTATGTACCCACATTATTTATTCCTTCATCGGTGTAAGCAATGTCACCTGGGAAGTTCTCATCCTGGATCCAGAACTGGATGTCGATAAGGGCAATTTCTTAGCATTCAACAACCTCAGGTCCAAGTATCCTCACTTGAAGACTTCTGTGGCTGTTGGCGGCTGGGGAGAAGGTGGCAGGAAGTACAGTGCCTTGGTCAGCGTGAAGGAAAGACGCGACACCTTTATCAAAAGCGTAGTTGGTGAGCAACTTTGGAAATTTTTTGTTTAAAAAAGACACTTGTCTATCCTTAAAATAAGAATAAAAAAAACATCGCTTTTATTTGTTTTCTTAATTATCTTAGGTATAGTTTGTAATTTAATTTTGTTAAAAAAAACTAACGATTTCATTTGAAATATAAGTTCCACGTTACTATTACTTTTTCGCCAGAATTTATGCACAAATACAGTTTCGATGGTTTCGATCTTGATTGGGAATATCCTGGTGCCTCTGACAGAGGCGGCAGATTTTCCGACAAGGACAAATTCTTCTACTTTGTGGAGGAATTAAGACGAGCTTTTGACAAGGAAAACAAGGGATGGGAGCTAACGATGGCGGTACCAATGGCAAAATTCCGTTTAGACGAGGGATACCACGTACCTGAATTGTGCAAGTAAGCCAAATAATAGGTTCACCGTTTAATTTATTTTCCATCTTTTCACTTGTAAGATTAAAATTTTTTTAATCGATTCAAACATCATGGATCACCGTTAAATATTACGGCTTTCATCGATAATTTCATAAATCACGATGAAAGGACAAAAAAAAAAAATACTTCTACAGGAATATGGACGCTATCCATGTAATGGCTTACGATCTTCGCGGTAACTGGGCTGGATTTGCGGATGTGCACAGTCCACTTTATCGTCGGCCACACGACCAGTGGGCGTACGAAAAATTAAACGTGGTAAGAATTTCGAGAAACTTTACAACGATAACGAAGATACAATTTTGTTGGCATGGAAAAAATTTTAATCGTCAAAGTATTTATTTTGGAAAATAACACGAGTCGTTTATAACATTTGATATTTTTTTTTTCTAGCACGATGGACTTTTGCTTTGGGAAGAAAAAGGTTGTCCCGCTAAGAAACTGGTCGTCGGAATTCCATTGTACGGACGTACGTTTACCCTAAGTCAAAGTAATAATAATTACGAGCCTGGTACCTATATCAACAAAGAGGCTGGTGGCGGTAAACCTGGAGAATATACTCAAGCTAAAGGATTTCTTTCCTATTACGAAGTATGATCAATCGATATTAAATTTTATAACGATAAACATACACGCTGCGAAAAAAAAAAAAAAAATAACAGTTAATACAGAAAAATAATATACATGCAGATCTGTACCAAATTACAAGCTCCAGATGGCAATTGGACCCAGAAATTCGACGATATTGGCAAAGTACCATATATGTATAAAGGTATACATAACAATAAATACTTGATACTTTTATGTATAGTCGAATCTGAAATGAGTTTTAATCGTTGAATTGATAATTACAGGAACGCAATGGGTCGGTTACGAAAACGTGGAGAGTGTAAAATATAAGATCGATTTCATCAAACAATCCAAGTACGCTGGTGCCATGGTTTGGGCCATCGACATGGATGATTTCCAAGGACTTTGCGGTAACCGCAACCCTCTGATGAATGTCATTAGTCAAGGACTAAAAGGATACACTGTGCCGGACAAAGACTTCTCAACTACGCCCACGGTAAGAAATTACAGTTTAATGAAAAACTGTTTAATCTAGCTTAAAATATAAACTACTATATTTACAGAANATACTTTTATGTATAGTCGAATCTGAAATGAGTTTTAATCGTTGAATTAATAATTACAGGAACGCAATGGGTCGGTTACGAAAACGTGGAGAGTGTAAAATATAAGATCGATTTCATCAAACAATCCAAGTACGCTGGTGCCATGGTTTGGGCCATCGACATGGATGATTTCCAAGGACTTTGCGGTAACCGCAACCCTCTGATGAATGTCATTAGTCAAGGACTAAAAGGATACACTGTGCCGGACAAAGACTTCTCAACTACGCCCACGGTAAGAAATTACAGTTTAATGAAAAACTGTTTAATCTAGCTTAAAATATAAACTACTATATTTACAGAAACAGTTCAACTAATATCGGTGCATGAAATTTTTTTTTTTTTTTTTTTAATGTTAGATCAGATGTTATTGTTTGTAATATTTTTTTTTTTTTGCATTTTTAGCCTGACTGGGCAAAACCACCGAGCACCACTTCGTCGGATAACATCGGAACTACTCAAAGTACTCAAAACACTCAAACTGTCCAAACTACTCAATCTACTCGACCGTCTTCAACCTACAAACCTACGGAGAGACCTACTCAAAAGCCAGAAGTAACATCGTCCACGGAAGAAACGAATAAATCTGAATCTACTCAATATCCAATAGATGATGAGGAAGCAAAGATTAACTGTGAAAATGTCGACAAATTTGTCCCCTCTAAAAACTGTCATTCTGTAAGTATTCAAACTGAAAGTTATATCGCTTCAAGTCGTTCTGATAATGATGCATATGATTTTTTTTTACAGTACTATGAATGCGTTCACGGAATGCCGATAAAGTTTACGTGTCCGAATAATTTGATTTGGAACACGATACTTAACACTTGTGATTGGCCGCAAGATGCTGATCGAGAGGAATGTAAAACTCAATAAAATATCTACATCTCGAGCTTAGGTTCGTTGGAAAAAAAGAACTGAAAAATTTTATCGTGATATTTGAAGGTGGTCCAAGTAATCGCTATACTTTGTCGTTAGAAGAGCGTAATATGCAGCAAATTGCAATTATTAAACATCCTATTTGCTCATTCATAATAATTGTGTGTTGTAAGACCTGTTTAACGATGGAAGGTTTAATAAACATCGCATCATTTATAAAGAAAAAAACTTTCGAAATCCGATATATAGATTTAAAGGTCGTTAACCTTTTATGTTGTATATTTTTCACTTTAAAAGTGCAACTATTTGTATAATTTAATAAACAACTCCAAACATTTTACTTGTTCCTAATTAATTTTAAACTAAGTCAAGTCGTATAGTAACAAGAGTTACATATGTTTATCAACCAAACAGTCTTATAGAATTATTTCTCAATATTTTATATGGAGAACTAAATCGATAACTAAAAATTAAAACAATCGTGTGTATTGGTATGTAACGTTAAAGGGCAAATTTGAAAAAGCTGATCGACCTTTACTCTGTAAGGCTTATTCAATTCTAGTTTCGTACCTGTTATATAAATGAATATTATTTATAAAATGTTATATTAAAATGAAATTTGTATAAAAATTGAGTAAACGACCAAATACTTAACGTACTCGATATATTTTAACTTCATTAAATAGTGCAATTATATAAGCGACCACGTGTACGATGAATATGTCGTTATTCGTAATACATCGATAAGCCTGAAATTTAAATTTAAATATGTAAATTTTGTGTAATACATGCAAAGAAGTGTAAAATTGTTATATTAGAAAAAAATGTAATAGTAGAGATAATCAGTTGGTGGTGAAAGGTATCGAACGTATCATTCGAAAACGTATCGAGTGGGAGACGTTCTCCTCTAACGGAGTCATCTAATAAGTAGATTCTCATTGTGAAGGTCAAAAGTTGCCTCTAAGCAATCTGAATGTATATACGTGTAGATAGACAACTCTTAGCTTAATTGCTTCATATCAAAAATGGCGCAAATGATGATACCTAGGATTGCGCTTATATCTATTAAAAATAGTAGTCGTGTAATACCTCGAATTTTTGTGCCATTAAAATATCAACGATCATGTTTCCATACAAGTTGGGTTCTCGATGGTATGCAATTTATTCAGAAATAATTTACTAAGACACTGATTCGTAATGAAATTGAGGTTAAACGTCCAGTCATATATTTCGAATAATATTTATTTAAAATAACATTAATTACTATACGCATCCTAATACTGAGAATGTTAAAAACTAATATTTGTTTTATTTTTTTATTCATTTAAACTTATGACCATGTGTTCGTGATATTATTTAGGTTGATTATGCAATCAACAATCTGATTAATTTAATGTCATGTGGTTTTTATGCTGTACAATCTACATTTTTTTGCATTATGACAATTTTTTATTTATTTTTAGTCAAAGGAAAAGAAGTTTTAATGCCTTCCTTGTCTCCTACTATGGAAACTGGTACTATCGTCAAATGGCTAAAAAAAGAAGGTGACAAAATTGAAGCAGGAGATGCACTTGCCGACATTCAAACTGACAAAGCAATTGTTACTATGGAAATTGATGATGAGAGTGTTCTTGCAAAAATAATTGTAAGGTTTGAAGAACATTTTTAACAAATACAATAGACTTAAGTAGTAATCTTTTTATCGTCAAAGTCAGTTTATAAGTTTAGTTTAATTATTGTTTAAAATAATGTTCTAAATCTCACTTTTGCATCCTTATATTTTACCAAGAAATTTTTTTTAAGAATCAGTTAAATGTAACGCTTTATTAGGTGGCAGAAGGAACCAAAGATATCAAAGTAGGAACATTAATAGCGCTTACTGTTGAGACAGATGAAGATTGGAAATCTGTGGAAGTACCAGACACTGTTTCAGCTACATCTGCACCTCCATCATCGGCACCTTCCGCACCACCTAGTGCACCTCCTACAAGTGTATCAGCTCAACCACCTCCTGGCCAGTATGTATTTGTTAAAGCGATTTATAATGTTAGAGCTGCATAACTTTCAAGTCTTGCTTTTCATTTAATTAATAAAAAATATATTAAACTGTTAAACATTCAAAAAATGGTTATTTTCAGAAATAATGTTACCATGCCAGCATTATCGCCAACAATGACTACAGGTACAATAGTAAAATGGCTTAAAAAAGAAGGAGAGGAAATAGAACCAGGAGATGCACTGGCAGAAATTCAAACAGATAAAGCTGTTATGACTTTTGAAGTCGAAGAAGAAGCTATATTTGCAAAGATTCTTGTATGCAGTTTCTATAGATTTTTAAGCTATGTTTTTGTTAAAAATTTTAATATCGATCCAAAGCTTTGTTTAACAGGCTCCTGAAGGAAGTCAAGTGGAAGTAGGACAATTAATTGCCATCACGGTAGAAAAAGGAATGGATTGGAAAAATGTTGTTGTTCCATCAACTACAGCACCTTCTGCGGCAGCTCCTGCTCCAGCTGCAACACCATCTGCTAAAGCACCTGTATCAAGTGGACAGTATGTATGAAGAAATTTTCTTGTGATTTATTTTAATTTATTATAAAGGCAATATATTTTCTATTATTATTATTATATTAATATTTTTTAGAGTATATGGTTTAGCTGTAAAGCGATTGTTGGAGGAATATGGTTTGAATGCAGAATCTATTAAAGGCAGTGGACGGCCTAATCGATTACTAAAGAGTGATGTTTTAGCTTATATACAAGCAAATAATATTAAAAAAGTTGCACCAAAAACAGGTGAGCAAAGACAAATATTGAAAACATCGAAGTTTGCACTTAAATGTATATTGTTTTTAATTAAATAGCACCACCACCTAAAACAGAAAAAGGTAAAACAGCACCAGTTACCGGTCCTTCAAAGGCACACACACCTAGTGGTCGTCCTTCTGCCTATGAAGATATTCCAGTCTCCAATATACGAGCTGTAATTGCTAAAAGACTCGGAGAATCGAAAGTAATTATAAATTGTTTTACATATTTATATTTTATACGTAATATTAAAATAGAAGATATTCACGCGTATAAAAATTTTTCAGAGTACAATCCCACATTCTTATGCGTTCATCGACATTAAATTAGATAAATTAATTGAAATACGCAGCGAATTGAAAGCTGATGGCATTAATACTTCGATAAACGATTTCATTACGAAAGCAGCTGCACACGCGCTAGTCGAATGTCCATTTATCAATACGTTATATCAAAATGGTCAAGTTAGTATATAATTAAATATAATTAACAAAATTTTCTTATTAAAGAAGATGGAAGCATTATATAAGTTTTATATATTTCGATAGATAATTCGTATGCCAAGAGTTGACATTTGTGTCGCAGTTGCTACAGATACAGGTCTTATTACACCAATTGTTTTTGACACTACGGCTAAAAGCGTGGTCGATATTTCGAAAAATATTAAAGAGTTAGCTGAAAAAGCTAGAACTGGTCGATTGAAACCGGAAGAATTTCAAGGAGGATCATTCACGTAAGTAAATGAATTTATTTATAAAATATAAAATTATAAATTACATTGTATACATAATATCCAATATTTTTTTCAGAATATCCAATTTGGGAATGTTTGGTATTAAGCAATTTAGTGCTATTATAAATCCGCCTCAAACAGCAATACTTGCAGTTGGAGGTGGTCGAGAAGAACTAGGTAAAAGTATACAAAGATGTATATAATTATTGTAAAACTGCAGAAAATATTAATGTGTTGATTTGTAGATGCTGCACTACAAAAAACGACAAAAATATCAACAACTTTATCGTATGATAGACGAGCAATCGACGAAGACCAAGCTGCCGATTTCTTAGCCGTTTTACGAGCTATGTTGGAAGATCCAACATTCCTTGTTGCCGGAAGATTACGGGCGCTAAGGTACTCGCAGGACTGACCTTTAATTAAATCTTAATTCTAAAAAGTTTATTGAAAAAGTGATTTAGATTTTAATGTAAAATTTAGTTGTCCCTACAATACTAATTTTGTAAAAATCGATCTGAAGAATTCGTAATTTAATTTAAAAATGCATAGTGCTTTTACATTGTTTTTCAAGTAAGCAAAATTGTCAGATCTAAAGATACGAACTTTTATTATGCTTCAAAAATTATATTTGCAAAATTTGATTTAGACAATTTAAAATATGCAAAACGTTTTGCAACTTCAGATCTTAACCAAAGAAAAAGGTATGTTATTTATGTGCGTAGATACTGCCAACAATTTTATAATAATAATTAATTACATGGCGATGTTTTTATTTTTAATATTTGTATAAAATGTTTCAATGGAAATATAAAAAACACTAATATTAAAATAATTTGATATATAAATTGGTTTTCTTATCATTTGATATGTTCTATATTTCCATCGAACTTTGTAATTAGTGAAAGCTTTTAGATTTGTATATATTGAAAAATTTTGTGCAGTATATCTGTAAAATACGTAAAAGTGATTAATTAACATAAACATAGAAAAGTATAAATTGATCGTTCCATATCAAAATTAGTGAATGACGTAAATTCTTGCGAATTTATTTAAACTGAATACAAATTTAATATCTTTGATACATGTAACTTACTGCCTTCTGCGTAAATAGGTAACTCGTGGAATTAACTGTCCTATTTGTATATTTATTGTAATAAAATAATGACCACACTGTAGTAATTTCCTTCATGCAACATAATAGATCAACGTAACCCTCTTGTTTTTAGAAAAAGTATAAAAACTACATAGCTTTCTGTATGTAGCATAATATATATAAAACTTGTACATGATGTAAATATATAGTAAATTTTAATTATCTATTAAAAATATTGTGCATGATTTGGAACTTCAGTGTGGTTTAAGAAATTTTGGGGAATAGTAAAATGTACAAGATCATAAGTACATCTTGTAAATAAAGTATTTATTGTTAAAATGATGTGATGTTCTTTTATACATGTTTGAAAATAATACATAAGAACTCCTTGTTAGTGTATACAATATGAAGCAGAATTTAATGTTTTATAAATTTTTCTTCCAACTATTACTACAGTTTATCTTTTTTTCTATTGTATTATTACCGATAAAAGTATTTATAAGGCGGTTGTTATAGAACCATACATACTGATTTTTTAAGGCACAAATGTTATGGCTATCCGAGTCTAATCGGTTTTCCATTAAACCCTATTAACCAAATCTTCGAATTTACTATCTTGACATAAATATAATCACGCACAAAATATATTTTACATTTGGTTGTTAAATGATTAAGTAACTAAAATATTGATATTACATTACAAATTGTATACATGACTTTACACCAATGCTCATCTTGGTCATCTTGTTAACTTAAAGTCAAACTACGTTTAAAGTGAACATGCATATTTAGTTACGTAAAAGATAAAAAGAATATGATAATATTAAATATAGAAATATGATATAACAGGACTCCATTTATCACAGTTGTGATATTACTGCTCTGGCCCTAAACTAAGTAATTATGAACAATATTATATACAAAATTCATAGTACCCATACAACCGAATAGTACTTGTTAAAATTTGGCATTTAGTTTAAACACTATGAGGTTTTACAATATAGCTACAAAATTTCTCCAAAAATTGTACGTTATAAAATCTGGTAAAATTTTCTAAAATTAGTTGAAACTCTTAAAACTTTTAAAAAATGCATTTTGCAATGTACGGTATGTCGCATCAATTACAATACTTGATCATTAATACATGTTTATGATACTGAACCATAAGCTTCATCTTCTTACTACTAAAACTCCTTCAAAAAGAGGTCCACAAAAATTTGTATAAAGAAGCAGTCTTCTTTCTGTAATTAGCTGATAATCACAATATCCATTTTTTTGTATGTAAATTATTTGATTTAAAATATATGGCATAACTCGATTTACTAAATTATACAATCTATAAATCACACAGGAATGCGATTAAAAAAATGAGTAGTGAATATAACAAACGAAATATTATGTGATATGTACTCCAATCATCGATTTGATAAAATTATTACAGTTATAAATTTAATTTGTACTATAACTAAATTGGAATAATTATCTTCCACAGTGTTTCCATAATTGCCAAGTACAAAATAAGTTATCGTTAAATCCTCTCATAGATATTATGTGCGCGTACCTAGCACTTTCAGTTCTTGAATAAACTAAGTACAATATTTTAGTAAAAATATTATACAAATTATACTTTCTTATATAGTAAATGCAAACAATTCTAAAATAAGATTTTTAGACTAATAGAAAACTCCAAATATTTTTTTTAGCACAATGACTGGTTTATAGTATTTTTGCACCTACTTCATTCTAAAATTAATACTATAATGTAGTAGATTGTACTTTTTCAATGAAAACAAATATATATAAAAGAAAAAAAAATGTTGAGCCTACGCGATAAATATTGCACACAAAGTAATTATTAATAGCTTACATTAACGATAACTTTTTCAATGACTCGAGTATAAAAAATTAATATATCGCGTACATTATATTATAAAATTACTATAATTATAAAATTTGGTAACATATCGATATAAATACAGTAAGTGGCCGCGTGTCATAAAATACAATATAAACTCGTTGCACTATATATAATTACATTGTATGCGCAATATAATAAAATATACAAAATACTTTCATATCTTTGCATTATATAAATAATATCGATGCAAAGTCTCGCACATTCATAAGAAGTAAAAAGTATGTTAGAACAAAAACATATATTTGATTTCTACTTAAAAAAAATATTTAGTGGAATGCTTTCTGAAGAATTCTCTGCGCGGTTCTTATCAATGGTATCAGACTTGTTAACTCTGCACAATTTTCTAGAAATGGATGGGATAATAATTCGTCTGCGGTTGCTCTTTCGTCAACTTCAACTGCCAAACATCTTTCTAGGAAATTTTGAAATTTTGGACTTAAAGTATCCCATCTGGGAATAGAAGGCTTACCAATAGCAGCAATTAGATACAAGGCTCTTAAAGGTGTTTCTTTCATATAAGGTGGTTCACCTTCGATCATTTCAATAGCCATAATACCTAAAGACCAAATGTCTACTTTTTTACCGTATTGTTTTCTAGTCACCACTTCCGGTGCCATCCAATAAGGAGTGCCAACCATAGTTTGACGCTTCTCATCACCATCGATATTAGCACAAAAACCAAAGTCTGTAACTTTCACAGCACCATTCATTCCAAGAAGCACATTATCCGATTTGATATCTCTATGAATAATACCCTTTGTATGCAAAAAACTAATAGCCTTTAGAACTTCTCTACAAACTGCAGCAATTTGGACTTCTTTCATTACAGTTTCGGTAACAACGTCTGTTAACGGTCCACCTTCTAATAATTCCATAACAACCCATAGATGTTCGTTCAACAGATATGCATCCAAAAAATTGACCAGATTCGGATGTTGAAATTCTTTGAGAACCTTAATTTCAGTCAATATAAGTTCTTTCTTTGGCTGCTTCGATAAATCTATGTCTTTTATAGCAACTTTTTGATCGGTATACAAATCAGTGGCTATAAATACAGTACCCGAAGCTCCAGCTCCGACCTCTTTAATTTTCACAAAGCGAATGTTTGGATCCCCGTTGTGACAGATACCTTGAAGTTCTTCAAAAATTTCTTCTTCGTTAAGCTTCAACGCTAAACATTCTGTTTTCCTTCTTAAAATTGGACTCTCTTCTATTTTATTCTCTTCACTTTCATATTCATTTTCAGGCAGTTGATCATCTTCTATCTGATATGTATTCAAATCTTCAAGAATCTCAGTAAGTGTCTTCTCTGTTCTATCAGGACATGTTCGTGGCGTGGGTTTTGGAATCTTATTCACTTTTGGTGGAAGTTCTGGTAACCTTTGCACTTGACTGTCCGTAGAACTCGCAGAACTCGAAGCATCAAAATCTTCAGACTGATACTTCTTTGACAAGATTTTATCAATTTCTTGAGATTCTTCTTCGATCAAGTCTTCCGTGACGAAAGGTTTAAATACCTTTTCTTCTGGTTTTCGTTTGATGGAATAATTGTAAAATTTAATGGCTTGTAAAGCTGCGGCAGGATGCTCGTCCTGTTCTGATTTTGATATTTGCGTATTGAGCAGACGAATCCAAGAGTCAGGAAGACCCTCCAATTGTCCTGTTTCGGCATTTTTACTCACATGAAATTTATGAGAAACATTAGTAGGCAAACCAATCTCAGCAACAGTATCAACCGTGCCGGTTTTCTTTCTCGAAAATAGCTTTGTTATGCTTAGACTCATTTTAGCGCGTAGTTTCGCGCTCTTATCGTTTTCCCTTTTACGATGTATTGCGACCTTATCAAGAAAGACAAAACTAAGAGAACAAACGGTTACTTTTAAATCACCATTCTCATCATAACATGACACGTCTGTCTGTCGATAGTATATTAAATGTGATTAAAGACATATTAGTACGACTTACGTCATTAAATGGCGGTACGATTCAAAGAAAGAATTTTTAAAACCGAAATAATATAAGATTCAATTTATTTCGATACGATTACTTGGAACTGTTGAACATCAGATTGCTTGTTGTGCTTGCCTGTACATACAGCTATAAATTCGAACGAATAAATCATTTTTTTTTTTTTTAAGCGTATAACATAAGGATAAGAAACTTGGTAAGTTCTACCAACTATGCTAAAATAAAATGCCGCACCCTAATATAAATTACCACGAAAGACTCGATCAAATATTTCATGGAAACACGCTAAACATCGTGCATAAGTTATTTTAGAAACAACATTATAAGTGTGAATGTATTAAATGTATCATTTGATCCTTCGAACATTATGATTCGAACCTGTACGCGATCTTTATAGGTTTGTAGCATTACTGGTCAGCCGCTTTAATCACAACAGTGATTTACTGTCTTCTCTGTTTTTCTTCCTTCTTATCGTGCGGAATTTTTATTGTTTCCCTATAGTATTCGCTACGTACGAAAACTTTGTTTAAAAAGTTATCAAAATTAACCAATTGAAGTTGTAAAAATAAAACTATGTAATTTTTTAAACTACCCCTTTCTGAGTTTAAGTATTAAATACAGTTATGCACGGTTAAAATAATTACTTCTTAAGTTTCATAATTGTATCGTAAAAAACTTTACTCGTAAAAAGAAAACTTTTTTTAAAAGAGAAAATCTATTTTACTATTTTTTATCAATATCTAGAAAAACAGACGATTAAAAATACTAATTTTAAGTAGTTTGAGTTACAATTATCTTATATAACCGTTTCAAAGCATTTATTACTAATAAGCAGCAATTATTTATTCACAAATTTTTTATAATAATCACCTATCTTTGAATAACCTTGCTGTTTAGTTTTTATTTATTTGAATAAAATGCTACATGTTAACTGTTTTTCCTATTGATATGTAGCATTATCAGTTTTTGTAATTTTAAGCAAACGTCTATGCATACTGTGACGTTAGGTTTTAGTTCTTCTGCCGACGTTTTCCTTCCTCCTTTTCTTCGACTTTATCTTATCCATTTTGTTTTATTTTATAAATGGAATGTATTTGGGAACACATTCCCATATGTTTCGTATTATCGTATGATATCTGAAACGACGATGAAATGTTTATTTTCGTTTCCATATAGTTTTATTATCGCGCTATGATGCAGGATGTATCGATTGAAAGAATAAAAAATGTAAAACTGCACAAGTAACCGTGACATGCAGATATTATTATTTTTCACGGTTAATTCCAGAAGTTACATCGAGACGATACGTTTGGGCAATCTGGGGCTAATATTATAATCTCTCGAGTCCTTTATGATTTGTAACACGCTTTTGTTATTGGTTGCAACAAACGATTGATCTTCCAATTAAGTAAAGGATGAACGTGGAACACGATTCAACAATGTTTACCTAACGTAATAAAAGTTCAGATCCATTCGATTCTAGAACAATTTGGCTAAATATATAATTATGATAATAAGAGACTCTGGCTGTTCTGTTGGCATGGCTAACTTACAAACTTAACTTGAAAGCCTAGATCCCTGGCTGGTAATTGGAGTAATCGATCCCATTAACATAATTAAAAAATAAATCGGTGTAATAATAAGTCATATATCCTATTTTAGGTTTTTTTTTTTTCAAATGATGCAATAACATATAACGAGACTATACTTGAAAAATGATACTATCTCAAAAGTGAGGAAAGAGGAACGAATGTTTAAGAAAATAATTCAAAAAATTCGGTGACATTATACAATTCAACTGATACGAGATTGAATTTTAAATAGTTCATGTCAAAATGTTATCCTATGTGCAATTCATGTCACTTACGTATAACTATCTTCTTCATATTTATGCTCGATCACTGTATAAAACAGTTCACACATGGATTCCAAGTGTTGTCACGTGTGTGATACGATAATTAACTCTTAGATTTTTCTTCCATTAATAAAAAGAAAGGCATGAACGAAACTGGAAAATTTTGTCCTGAGTATTTACCATTTGACCGATAACTTTTAATTTCGTCACGAGTTCGAGTCTCTTGCTTATGAATTTTGTGAAAAAAAGTTATCCGTTTTGACATTTTGCACGAAAAAGGCTCGCGCGTATAGGAAAATATTTTTGAAACTAGAAGAACGCAAGAATTCCGAAGTACTACTTCGATACTCGTTCGATACACTTAGTAAATATTTATGATACTTTTATGCAATTGAGAATCGAGAAACGTTCGATGTTAACATCAACGCGCGTGCTGTCCTTTCTTATCGCCCGAAGAAACCATATTATCAACATGTTTTTAATTCCCTGTCCCCGCTCATTGTGCCCCGCCAGAATTTTTCCTCCCCTTTCCCAATCATACAATATTCATGAGTTTCATCTTTAATGCACAGGGTGTCCTTAAAATCTACGATAAACGATAATTTTACTACTATTTCTTAGCCGTCCATACGATAACTTGATGTTTTATGGAAATTAATCTCTTTCTTATCGTTCAAATATATTCAAAAAGTTATGTTTTGCTCCATTAACATACATAGTCGAGACAAAATTTACAATCGTGGTTTGTATTGGTAGTAATACTCGAACCCATACTAATCAACAACATTTACCTTTAACCGTATTTAACCGTAAGGAGCGCAAATATTAATTGGGTAATGCAACTGTTTCCTTAACTGACTTCTCGTTTTCATATTTTCTCATTTTATGTTGTTCTATTCATTTATACCTGTTTCAAAACTCGAAGCAAACATATAATAAAACATTCGTAGCATCTAAAAGAGTTTCTGTTCTAAAAATAAAAAAAAATAAAAAATATATAACTCTTGGTCTTACATTATTAAATTCTGTTTCATTATAAATCGTTCAAGCGGTAAGTCTTTCGATTTTAACGCAAATAATTATATCAGGTTAATTAAATTAAATTGAATAGAAACTTCCTGAACACTATATATATTACAGTATATATATTAAATCGGCAAATCCCCTACTCTTTTATTTTTGAATATAGGAAGGGGACTCTTTGCTTTTTTCTGTCTTTCTCCTTCTTCTGTCTCTCACGCCCCTTGCCTTCTAATCAATAAAATATTAACCGATGGTTAATGCAAAGACATTATTCGAGAACGCGCAAGGAAACGGATACAAGTGTTTCGTTGTATAATCACACCTAAAATACTTGCGCTTTTAACAGTGAATGCCCTGAGTCACCTATGACCGTATTAGACGTTACCTTTATCGGTTGTTCTCTTTTACTTTTTCAATACTATCTTTATGATTTGGCTTTTTTTTTTAACGTTCAGAGGGAACAATAAGAAAAATTGCATTCAAATTCAGTTTGCAAACTGTTTATTCGCGCGTGCTCACTTTTGTGTAATAAGCCTTATGCACTGAGGGTTGATCTACAGGATTAAACATTTCCCGGTTATCCATCATCGTTCAAATACCATGGTTCAATTACGACGTCAAGTAAGTTATAGCTTTCACAACTACATATTTCAAAGATTCATTGTAAAAAATATTCGAATATTTCAAACGTATAAATAACAATGTTAATTAAAACCTAAAATACGAAATGTTGATGCAAAAATTGGTATATCTCGTATAAGATTTGGTTGTTTACTTGATCTGAATTTTTCATGGAATCTTTGTAATTATCGCTCAGTTTCTGTGATAACGTAACATTGTTACATAGAGAAGTCATCTAAAGATGTGATTTACAAGTTTTTCAAACGTTAATCAAAATATTTGTCTCTTTTATATTTCTGTTTTGAAAACGACAAATAATAGTAAAAATTTCAAATAAGAACTGAAAAATATAGTTTTACGTACTTTGTAGATAATGTGAAAAAATAGATGTAAATATTGTAAAAAATTTGGTATAAATAAAATGAATCATCGGTAGGAGTGAAAAGAAAAAAAAAAAGTTCAAGTAATTACATACATAAAAAAGAAAGTAAATAAAATAAAAAAACCCGACGCGATTCAAACTAATTTGGACTCTTGGATTTGTAGATGAAAACGTAACCGTACAGTAATTCCTTATGTATACATATAAATTTTATATTTTAAAATATATATGGAACAATTTACATTCATTAATATCTTCTAAACAATTAATTGCCGATTTCTAACACGAAATATATACGTATTTATATTTGTTTATCATTTGTTAAATATTGTGATATTCTTGAAACATAAGTTTTGTAGCTACGAATGATAATCTTTTAATTTTAAAGAGTTTAATTTGTTTTAACTAAGTAAATAAAATAAAATAATATAAAACTTGTTACATTGTTACGTGTCTTGAAAGTTTCAATGTGACATTTAGGCGCGCATCATACCACGTGCTTGAGATTAGTATTTTTAATAGTAATGCCTTTAGTCCAACGAAAGAAAAATCATACTCGACTGTAATGATTTATCTGATAAAATTTAACCCTCGTGTGCGTTTTTTTTTTATCTATAATGAGTAATATAAAAATTTAACGAACTTAGTTACGAATACATTTTGATAGCGTAACCTTGTCGTTGCTTCCGTAGACAATTTATCGTATTAAAAGATTTAAGATAAGTATTTACCGTACTCATGACGTATGTTATAGATCATTCGTGAATTAAAAAGTTTTACTACATTAACATTTCTTGTTTGTCGTACGACTCGTATGTACATATTTCATAATAGCGATATAAACTCAGATTTTTACAATTACCACGTGTTTAAACTGATACTGTTTTCATATCATACGATTAAACGATAATGAAAAATTTTTTTGCAAATTCAATCATGTAATTTTATTTACAACAAATTGGAAATTATCTATCATCGCAATCATGTGCTTATTAATATCTTTTGAGTAATCATTGATTTTCTAATAAACGTTTTGTTAATAAAAGAGATATATCAATGTATATTAAAGTTATTTGATCGTAAAATTTTTTACACAGATTTTGTCCTGTGGAAATTTTTTAAATCAACTACAACCTAATATTAAATGGAGTTCGTCTCTACAAATTAGAGATAAAAAAGTAATACAGCCAGAACGTTCTTTTAAGGTATAATGTTTTTCTTAGTTATATATATTTCAGAGATTTTTTACAATAATTATTATAAATGAAGTTAATAAACATTGTATTTGTAGTACGCAGATCTATCAGTTCGTCTTGCAGGACCAGAACAATTACAACCAAAGCCTGATGTCAGTGTTTTATCATTTGGTAAATATTTCACGGATCATATGTTAAAAATATTTTATCACGAATCATTAGGGGGATGGCAAATACCAGAAATTATCCCATTTGAAAATCTAGTCCTTCATCCAGCATCAAAAGTACTTCACTATGCGATAGAGGTATGTGTAATTTATATTCAGAAAAGTTTTTTATTTGTTTGAATATTTAATGCAAAAGAAAAAGCTATATTATTATTCGTTACAAATTTTGATCTTTTTATATACATTTTTCCAATTAATGCTCGTATATACTATTACAAACTATTTAGTATCTGTTGAAGCTAAGTATTTTAACGATAGTAAAACAGACTTTTATGTTCTATGTTTATCCAGGCGATATATATGTGCATTATTATTTCAGTTGTTTGAAGGTTTGAAAGCCTATAGAGGAGTAGATGGAAAAATAAGAATATTTAGGCCAGATTTAAATATGGAAAGAATGAATAATTCAGCAATGAGAAGTGGCTTGCCTACTTTTATCGGAGAAGAACTAATTAAATGTTGCTGTAGATTAATTAGTATAGATCAAGAATGGGTACCTCATTCTACTGCTTCTAGTCTATATATACGTCCAACGCTTATAGGAATAGATGTAAGTATTTACGGTTGAGAAGAAAAATTTTATCAAATATAGGGTATTACCGAAACAAAAACTTTTGTTCGGCAACTTATAATTAGCTGTGCGATAGAATTGGTAATCGTGTCACTTATGTCACAGACGTCATAAAAACAGATTCATACAAAGTGAGCAGTGTATTTCTCAATACTTAATGATAATAGATGATAAACAGGAGCGTGATGCTCTTTTGTTGGGGCAGGGCCATATGATATAGCTAGATCACAAGCTACGTTATGACACACACATTACACTGTAGAAAACATCAAGAGCTACTGATGAAAAGTAGAGAGCAATTGAGTCAGCATACGCCTTAATTGTTTTATATTTTTTCTTATGTTTAATAGTTCATACAAAATATTGAATGAAATGTATGTTTTTTTTTTGTTTTCATTTTTATACCTATGCGAATATAGAAGTATTGCTATTATATTTATTCATGGATAATACTTAGTTATATAAATTAAGTTATATAAAATTTACATTAAAAATTAATTAATATAACATAATTATTTAGTAAATTGTATTCTAAGAATTTACCGATATATTAGTCGTAAGGAATGAAACATTTTTATTAGAACAGCTCATCCAAATGAGATAATAAGTTATAAATATAATTGAGTTGATTGTATGAATAGTTTCAAATATTGTATCTAAAAAATTGATATCTTTATATCAAAAGCATATAGTTTAATATATTGGTCAAAACATTCAAATATTAATAACAAATATAACAGGAATTTTAATGTACATATATATTGATTGTTATTTTTTTATTTTTCTATAGCCTACTCTTGGTGTTGCATCTTCAAACTCTGCTTTACTTTATATTATTTTAACGCCCGTGGATTCTTATTTTAAAAATGCCGATGCAAATGTTGGTGTATCTTTACTGGCAGATCCTCAGTACACAAGAGCATGGCCAGGTGGTTGTGGAAACTATAAGTTAGGTAGTAATTATGGTCCTACTATACATGTAGTAAGAGAAGCTATAGAAAGAGGTTTGCAACAAGTGCTATGGCTTTATGGGAATGATAATGAAGTAACTGAAGCTGGGACTATGAATATTTTCATGTTTTATATAAATGATGAAGGTGGTAAGTATTATTGTGCCATGTTTTTCATTTAATTATTTGTTGCTTTTGTTTATTTATTTTTATCATACAACATATTTTATAATTTCAGAAAAAGAATTAGTAACACCTCCTTTAACAAGTAATTTAATTCTTCCTGGGGTTACGAGAAATTCTATTTTAGCATTAGCTAGAGAATGGAACCAATTCAAAGTTAGCGAAAGAAAATTTTGTATGGACGAAATTTGTCATTTACTGTCAGAAAACAGAGTAAGATTATTACTTTCCTTATCATACATTTTTGAACTTGGTTTAAATATCATAATAATTACAATTTTATTTTAGTTGTTAGAACTATTCGGAGCCGGAACAGCTTGCATAATTAGTCCCATATCGTACATAGAATTTATTAGACAACCATTGCATATACCTACGATGGAGCACTCTAATCCTGTTTACAAAATGTTTTTGAAACATTTAAGTGACATACAGTATGGTGTTATATCGGATCATCCGTGGGCGATACCTATCGAATGAAAATAGAATAATTCATTTGGTTATTTATTACATAATTGTTACCAAGAGTAATTTCGTGCAACTGTTAGCATTCATTGTAAATGATATTAACGCTGTTCAGTATATCACAATTGTGATGTTATTTTTATACGAATGATGTGAATTTCTATTTATTTACACGCGTGGGTGATTTCGTCGAATGATGTTTAAAAAGCGACTACGTATCTGAGCTAAAACTCAGGGATTAATTGTTTATTATCGATGAAAAAATAATTGTTAAATACCGAGCTTTAAAAATTGATACGACCATCATGTATGTATAAATACAAAAGTATCCTATGTATGTATGCGAGTGTGAAATTTGTATGTTAAACGACAGTTTGTACTTACCAAAAATTGTGCGTTTATGTGTAGAAATATATAGGTATGTTATATATATATTTATATTATTTTCTGTCTTGTGTAATTTTAATAATTCATCATACAAATTATTTATTTAATGTTATATATCTTTAATCTAATAAAACAAAATAGAATTCTAAAGAAAGAGCTAAAGGATACTAAGGGAAGCTTCATTTAACTATTTGGTGAAATTTTGTGCATGTTTTTGTTACTTATAATTATTCTTGGACAAGTAAAAAGATAAAAATATTTAAGAAAATTATTCTTTATTTTGCAAATTAATTAAATTTTTTTTGGCGTTTCGTTTCTTAGTGTAAAGAAGATACTTCGATTTTTGCGGTTAATTTGAATCGATTAAAGTAGGGGAATCACCGGAGATTCTAATTGATGTGCAAAGCATATAAACAAACTACGTATCGTCTGAGACATAAAATCACCAAACTATCCAATGACTTTTTTCTCAAGATCGGAATGTTAGTTCGTATATAACATGTAGTTCCATAAGATATTAGGTCCATATTATATTGTCGTTTGTGGTTAAAACGAGCTATTATTGTCTGTAAATGTATCTATTTACTACATTATTACGAACGAGCAATATTTGTAACAAATAAGTCACTAGCATTATATAGATACACCTAGATGGTCGAACGCGTGGAGTATAATTAAACTCTTACCACCGTTTCCCTAGATTTTGTGTAGGTTTTTTTAGTTGAATTCAAATTGCACATTACTTATCATTTAGAAATGAAGTATGTAAGTATCAATTTATTGATCAGTTTTTCTTTATTTAATACTAAATTATAAAGTGAATATTCACCGTTGAAGCGTATAAATATATTCTTGTACAATCCTTAAAATTTCCTAGACTTTCCTTTCTATGTTCCTCGTGTTTAAGATATTACATCGTTGTTAGCAATAGAGATCTTGTTGGATAATCGTACTCTTTGAAAGGTTTAAATTTTGTACCAAGAGAAAACATGTTTGCGATTCAGAGAGTAGTTAGGAGAGCACCGACGTTATTGAAACTCTCTGAAAATCAACGTAGGACATTCCTTTCCACACCTCCAAGGGTTCGGGTGTCTTTTGCTGTAAGTGTTAGTTTCATTAAATACGCTTATGTAATAAGGTTACGAAGATAATTAAATTGTACGGTATATTGTTTTTAATTACAGAATGTATGTACTTTAAGAACTCATAGTTTTCGTCAAAGTTAACAAACTATTTCTACAAGCATTTATGTTTTTGATATAATTGATAGTTCACGTATAACAATGCGTTAAGCAGAAAATTAGCTTGTGTTTGTAATTTTTTAATTAAATTTATCAGATATTAAGTGTTTAAAATCGTATGTTTTGTAAAGCAGGTTAATTTATTTAATTACATTTTTTTTTATAATTCATCAAAATTCAATTAATTAACTATTTGATGACTTTGTTATCAATTATATGATAGATTACTTTCGCTACGAAGAGCGTATATATACGCCTTTAAAAATGAAACAGTCATTTGATAAAAGCATGCATAGACGTTTTCTGTACCATAGAATTATTTATATTTTCATTTACATACGATCTACCATCATTTATTAAACAATACGCTTAAATTTTGCTATGTATATTTTTATTATATACTTTACGATATTAGAGAAAAATAGTTAAGTACTTCGTTATATTAATAACAATAGTATTAAATGTTAATTGAAATATGTAATTAGTAATTACGTTCCTTTTATTGCAGGAAAAGGTGATACTCGGTATAGTCCTCTATGTTGGGATAATGGCAGTCCCGATGTACATTTCTTATAACATAACAAAGTACAATGAAAAGAAAGAATAAAAAGATACTGACTTTTGTAGTTGCATTCTAAAATAAGGCAAACAAATATTCTAGACGAATGTAAATTAAAAACTGGAATTATATGAAATTGAATAAAATTACCTTGTAATCTTTTTTGAAGATTGTTCGTGTTGACATTATAGGTGGTTGAGCATTAATCACTTTCGAAGGAATCGATCATTTAAAAGATGTTTCGCTCATAAGTCATTAATTATGTAAAAATTAATTCGATTTTTATTTTATGCACGTTGCATAAATTTGTTATACAAATGATTGCAGTCTTACATATGTAATTGTACAAAAAGTATAGTACCATAAAAATATAAGATATATCAGTTGGTTATAAAAAACGTATGTATATGTATATATATATATATATATATATAAAAAACTTTTTAACTCTACTTTATTCGTTCTGAAAGTCGATTTTTATATAAACATTTTTATTACAATAATGTAGAGAGCATAGTGTTTGTTTATTTTAACAAATTTATGCTATTGAAAATTTCTATACTAGAAGCATCAATAGCAGGGTAATAAAATACAAGGTTCATAATATTACAAGTTCGCACTTTTATCTATATTATGTAAGTTAAAAATATAACGAGTTTCTGTACACACATATTTGCACATCTGCGAATTTTATTAACTTCTATATTTGCACCGTTAAGTGGCTAGAACTGCAAGAACTACGAATGGTCGTCTTAGATTTATCTACAATACGTTAACCCAACTAATTTACTTATTTGGAAATTTTATGATAGTGACTAAAGTTTATAGAATATCATTGAGAATCTCAAATAAAATATAAGATCATTTATGTTGGAATGTTAAGTGCGCTTCAAAGCTACGTTGTCTTTTTCGCCATTTAATTTGGTTTCTTTAAAAGAAATGCAAGATATTCAATCATTTATTATAGATGCTGCATTGAAATTTTTGTCTTTAATTTAGCCGTATTATGAATATTTTTGTGCGATTCTTCAACAAACTTATACTCGAAGCAAGTATATGCATAGGACGGACCCTGTATCACGGAAGCGTTCTTTTCGCAACGAAGAAACTGAAGTTAGTTGCTCCAAATGTGATGCTTCGGATTCATCAATGGTCAAGAATGTGTCTTCTGTTATGACGACCGTGTCTTCGTTTTTTGAAACATGTAGCGCAACATTTCTCCTGTACGATCGATGACACATCGCACATGCGTCTGTACGTTGCGCACGTCGAGGCTGGCACGATGGTATCTTTGCATTCTGAAACGAATATAAATACATTTTTCATTTAATATGTTACACGGTGATCTATACCACTAACATTTTATCTACCGGAAGCCTATTAATCGGCTTTTCAATTGTCAGCGCTTGTTTGTCTGTTTCGACCAGAAAGAACTATTTGGTTGGTTCGTTGTTTTTCTTTTTTTTAATTATTAATTATATTTTACATTCACTTGTGTAAGAGTCGGGACGGCGCCGGTGGTTGGGACTCTTGAATGGTTGTGCGAATAGATTTATGGTTACGAGTGAGACTGTACCGGGTATGTTTGGAAAAGTGAGTGACCGTGGACGAAAGTCTTGGGTGGCCGAAAGAGTGTTTGCGAAGAGTGTCTGGATTATGTCTAGGATATGTTTGGGACCGAGAAACTGGGCCGTGGGAATGAAGTATACGTGACTGCACCATTGGAAGGAATGGATGCTAAGATTTTGGGTGCGAGTGGAAAGAGATGCGTGTGGAAAAAAGATAGAGCGACCGAGGTTGAATGTACTTAAGGGCGTGAATGTTCGGGGCGCAGGGCATTATTGTATGATTGTTGCGAGGGAAGAGAGTGGCGAGGCAGAGCAGTGTATTAATCGTAATATTAACTTTATAATTTTTAATAAACCAAGTAGCCCTACGTGCCAGTGTTTGGTCATTTCTGACAACCCTTTCGAATATCGTAGAGTCTATCGTCAATCTCTTTCCGTTCCCTACCTATCTCTCTCTTCCGCTTACACTTGCGAGTAACTGTATAATAAGCTCTGCTTAATCTTGCGGATTAAACAAATTTTCACCGGTCCACTACTGACGACAAATCCACGCCCAACTAATTGTGAGATAGTAGATAGTAGACGAGCGGTAGATAAAGTATGAATATTGATAGTTATGAGGGAAAAAAAATGCTCGTCTATTTCTGGGAATACATGTGTAAGAATATCTAATCATAATTTTGAAATTGTTAAGAAACATTCTTTATTATTTTCAAGCGTGCTCAGATGCTGTTTGTAAGCTAGGTGCTACCGTTTAAAGAAGACAATTTACAATTTTAATTTCTTACACATGTAGTTATAACACAGACAAAACGAACGAAAAAAGGTATTGCTAAAGTAGTGTATCGTAAAGCGTTCGCTGCAAGGCATTAATTCATCGCATACGTGTACCGTGGTTAACGGTCCATGAAAATTATTGCTCTCTAGATATACATTTAAGGGAAGGGATCAAAACAACGTCCGATGCGTTCATGCATGTGTTCAAGTTGCCGCGAGTTTCCCATAATGACCGATACCCTTTGGCGTGTGCAATTACCGGATTTATCGTTCGCGCACTGCCGCCTATGATAACAACGTCTCGTATCGATTGGCCTTCTCTCGGGGTTGCAATCGTCGGATAGTAATTCCGTTATACGATCACGACACTCGACTTCTCTGCGCTTAACGCCGACCCTAGCCAGGCAGCTCGCGTTGCAGAATTCCCATCTTCCTGTAAGCATGCCCATAAAGATCGATGTTTTATGCGCTTGATCGCCACCGTACCATCTTTGGCAACAGGCCAGACTTCAAAAAGAAATGGTTAGCGATGGGAATAAGTTCGAATATTGTAGTCTAGTAATGGTGTAAATGAGAGCTGTGAGAATAATTATGGTTGCGGTTAGACTTTCAATTTTTGCGTGACTTCAAGTTTACATAAATTCAGTTTTAATAATTTGTTGACAGTACTTTCGAAGGACTAAAGTGGTATTCAAGACACAGAGATACTTTTAAGAATAAGGAGATAGGATACACATTAGTTATTACCCTTTTGCTACTTTTTTCTTTTCAAGTAATACCTCCGAGAAATTAAGGATAACTAGAAGTCTACCATAAGTTACTTTTATATTTTACATTACATAATAAACAACTTACCAGTGACCCATCGTCCACCTTGACAAAGTTCAGTAGTAACCGGCTTGTTTTCTAGATTGCAGTCTCCCTGCACCGAGCAAGTCACCTTTCGAGATCTTTTTCCATTCGCACAGTGACTCCATTTCGAAACTATCCACTTTGATTTAGTATTATACATGGAATTATCTGGATTCTCATCAACCACATTATCGAATTCTAGGATCTCCGGCTCTTCAGTGGTCAAACCATCGACGATCGTGATACCATCTTGATCATTCGAGCTTACATTGTAGAAAGAGGCATCCTTGTTGTCCGCGTAGACGATCAAAGGTGGCTCGGTCGAGCTGCAAGGAGGCAAATTGGGGCACGGACTAACTTCTTCGGGTCTCGCGTCCCGATTACAGTCCCGATCGGGCAAAGCGAGGTCCGATCTGTCCAGCCCCACTCCCGAAGAAACACACATTACCGATCGCTTTCGAAGAGCGCCTTCTCCACACGTTACCGGACACATTTGCCACGGACCGATCCACCACCTAATTTAGACAAAATATTATTAAGTAGATATTTGATTTTTATTCGAATTCGTTGAATGAAATATTCTAGGATAGTATAAGTAACTTCGATTACTTCTTTATTTAAAAATTTCTTTGTTCCGTAGTTTTATAAATTCTTTTTGTGTTTAATAAAATGAGACGGAACCCGAAGGAAAGAC
The DNA here is from genome assembly GCA_019453375.1 of Ctenoplectra terminalis. Taxonomy (NCBI): domain Eukaryota; kingdom Metazoa; phylum Arthropoda; class Insecta; order Hymenoptera; family Apidae; genus Ctenoplectra; species Ctenoplectra terminalis. The sequence continues at coordinate 94,631 of SMSQ01026164.1, read as the reverse complement.
GAATATTTTTTTGAAATTTATTCATTGTTTTAAAGATAATAAATTATGGATAATAAACGATAAAATTTCGATGAAAATCGCTCAGATCTATTATCGAATACCGATAAAGAAACACGATGAAAAAAACGAAATTACTTATGCATTCGTCTAATAAATCGGAAAATCATCGAATCGAAGTATACTTGATTTCATGTTCTAGCGGTTGGAATTTGAATAGAACGGTAAATAAAATTTAGTGGCCGGATTCTATGGTCACAATCGAGAAGTTTTAATCCGATTTTTAGCTATTCCATCGAGACTCGGTTTGCGTTTTACCTGGCCGGGCATGGATTCAGATTGCATTCTCGCAAAATCGATTCCGGCATTTCGATGCCCTCGCAAAAGTGGTCCTCGACGACCCCGCTCTTCTTTTCGTTACAGAGTGCTTTCGAGGTTTGCGTGCCACCGCCGCAAGTGGCCGTACACAACGACCAATCGGAAAATACCCACGAGTACTCCGGTGCACGGTCAGGCTCCTTCTTTGGCACGGTGTACTCGTACCGCAATCCGAAATTCCGATAGTGTCCTCTGGAAATCAACTGCAGTGATGGGACAACGTTATTGAGAATGAGAAGAAAGTAGCTAGAAAATCGTAGCGAACATATGTCAGCGGAGAACACGACGAAAACTGAGCATCGTACGTTAACATAAATAGATACGGTAACGCGATAAGGAGAGGCTTAGTGGAATAGGATCGAAAGAAAAAATATAGAGATTATAGAATGTGGTTAGAGTTAGTTAATGTTGAATACGTACATAGACTGCTATATCTTCTTTGATGGGACCAGGAATTCGGACTTTTTCTCTGTCACGATCGCGTTCGTATAGAGCTGGTGTTCCGGCAACTTCGTATTCGCCTGCTAAAGTTATCTGCCTGTCCAATTGAAATCAAAGCAATAATTTTAAATAATATTCTGTTTCTCTTTTCTTTATTTTTTTTTTTTCCATTTTTTTTTTCCGAAGGAATACATTTTTTCTAATGTTTTTTTTTTTTTTTTTTTTAGCGAAGTCTTCAATTGCTACTTACCGCTTTCCATTAAGAAAGTATTTTTCAGAGTTCGGAACACCTATACCAATATAATTTTTGCTGTTTCCAATCTCTTCGATTTTTATATTCCTCGAACCATTAGGAACGACGATGACTTCTTTGTATCCTGGACCGTCATTTTTATCGTAAACTCCTCCTGTCGTTTCACACTGGGTACCATCTCCGTGACAGATTCCACAGCGATCTTCCGTGGCGTCTGAATCGACTGTCCAATCGCAGCCAACTTTCTACAGCGTTAGTTGCAATATAAAAAATATCAAAAGTGAAANTATGTCAGCGGAGAACACGACGAAAACTGAGCATCGTACGTTAACATAAATAGATACGGTAACGCGATAAGGAGAGGCTTAGTGGAATAGGATCGAAAGAAAAAATATAGAGATTATAGAATGTGGTTAGAGTTAGTTAATGTTGAATACGTACATAGACTGCTATATCTTCTTTGATGGGACCAGGAATTCGGACTTTTTCTCTGTCACGATCGCGTTCGTATAGAGCTGGTGTTCCGGCAACTTCGTATTCGCCTGCTAAAGTTATCTGCCTGTCCAATTGAAATCAAAGCAATAATTTTAAATAATATTCTGTTTCTCTTTTCTTTATTTTTTTTTTATCCAGAGTTTATTATTTTGTTAGTTAATACGAAGATTTAAANAAGTATTTTTCAGAGTTCGGAACACCTATACCAATATAATTTTTGCTGTTTCCAATCTCTTCGATTTTTATATTCCTCGAACCATTAGGAACGACGATGACTTCTTTGTATCCTGGACCGTCATTTTTATCGTAAACTCCTCCTGTCGTTTCACACTGGGTACCATCTCCGTGACAGATTCCACAGCGATCTTCCGTGGCGTCTGAATCGACTGTCCAATCGCAGCCAACTTTCTACAGCGTTAGTTGCAATATAAAAAATATCAAAAGTGAAAAATACAAAAGTTGTTAGCAATTATAAAAAAAAGAAAAAAAAAAAAAAATGAAATAGACTGACTCGACAGATTCCAGCGATGCACATATCTCTGGTACCAACGTTACATGGTGTACCATCGAGAGCGGCTTCACCCCATGGAACGATCACGCTTTCCTCTGTATCGGTGCAATAAAGTTCGCAGGGCTCCGCTTCAATTAAGTACGATATTTATTAATATTCTACGGATTAAAGTTGAATATAATATCGAACAGTTAATGGTTACTTTGTAAAAAATGATGAAACATTATATTAACTTTATATAAACTTAGCCATTTAACTTTATCTTGAGTTCTGAAGTGTCCAAAACTAAAACAGTTGAATTTTCATTGTAAGCTAAGTACTTGAAAAGTAAACGGTATACTTTGATCGATCCACAATGTTCATTATTAATATACTTACTTTGTTCAGCTAGAAATTTTCTTTAAAACTACTTAAGATTTGGACATTAAAAATGGCTTACTTTGGTCAAAATACGGCAACCAAGTGTAATTCTTTCCTTTATATTCTTTTCCGTCGTAATTGCTGCACTGAATTGCTCTGAAGCTTGGCGTGCCCTCCGGGCATGGCTCGGTGTTGCAGATTTTGTATCGGCGCCTCTCACCGATGCAGAACTTTCCGCCATGCGCTGGCTCCGGGTGATCGCATTTTCGTTCGACGATCGAGACTCCCGCGCCGCAGCTTCTCGAGCACTCGCTCCAAGAGCCCCATTCTCCCCATCCTCCGTCGATCTGACGGGGCCTGTCCACGATCGGTACGCACTCTTGGTTCTGACACCACTGCGGCAACGTTACGATTCTTATTAACGGTGATCTCCGTCAGTGGCGATCATTCGACTATTCGTGTTTGATTTTAGGTAGGAGATCCTTGTTTATTTTTATTTTAAAATTATCTAAGACATTTTCTTTAACACGAATATTTAAAGCGTCTCTGTTTTTTTCGATGAAAATTATTAATCGTTTGTTCTGACAAATGAAAACTTCTTCACGATCATAGTCATTTTTTATAAAGTTATTCGAATTAATTTTTTAATGATTTTAAATACCAAACGTAGAATATTTAAATAGGAAAAGATAATCTGTATGAAATGTATCTAATCGCACAAGTGTGTACCTAATTTATTTTAGGAGATATTCAAACTGATTAGCGTTAATTTCCATACTATAGTATATTACTATACGCAGGATAGTAAATTACTGGATATGTATAGCTGTAGAAGATGACAATCTGGATTTGATTACATATGTATCGAAACGTTGTCTGTAAACCACAATTCCATACTATATTCGTACCATGTGTTTACCACAATGCGTCCCCGGGGCAGCGGGATGAAGCATGGTGGTGCAAGTGCCGTCAACGATGCACCATAATTTTGAGCAGATCTGCGAACAGAATTACCGATCTCTATTCACCGGTCTAAAATTGCCCCGTATTCGATTTACTTTTTTTCATCACCTCCTGCAAGGGGGAACAAACGGAAGCCTCTCTGATACCAAACTGAAGCCTGCACTGGTGCTCTGCATTATACATCGCGCCAGGTGGCAAATCTGGATACGTGTAATCGTTGTCTGCTGGTTCGTCTTCTAAACATTCGCCTTTTCCTTGACTGTAGAAAAAGAATTCTGTTTGAACGTATCTCTTTTTGATACCGTGATCAACTAAACACTGAATTTATGATTAGATTTAATTAAAGAAAGCCGTGGGGTTATCTTATTGCATATTATTTAAAACGATATAAAAAAGAAACTAATTTTGAGAAAAATATGTTTTTAGTATAAAATTGAAGCAAGAAAGTTCGTATGTTAACAGCGACAGCGGCGGTTCGTGGCTTGAAACTGTTGGGGTGCTGCAACTTTCGAAATACACATACATACTATAAATATGGCGTATACGTGCTTGGATAAAATATCAAAATCATGGTGAACATTGAAATAAAATTAAACATGAAAAAATATTATTTTCGCATCTCACTGTGACGTGCATATGCTTGCGCACGTAGCAACATCCTCCTAAGTGCTACAACGTTGATTTTTATTACTTTTGAATTTTTAATGATAAAATTAATTATTACCAGCAAATATGAATAAATTAATAATGATGCTGAATGAACGCCACTGAACAGCAACAAACAAGACTACCGCGATACTTAAATTTCTTACTCCAAAAAATTGGTGATGTCTCTTCTGGAGCACCTGGACCAAGCGACGCCAATGGTGTCCACCTCGAAAGTCGGCGTCATCACGTGTAAAGTGTCGCCGTCCCGTTTGCTGCACCCAATTTTTTCCGTGTCGTGATACATGCCGAAGCTGTAATCGAAATTGAGGCACGGTTGTGAATCATTTTGTCAATTGGAAGGAACGGTCGGCTGCACGAGGGGATTTCGGAATGGAGCGCGAATTCGCACGTGCCCGTTCGCGATACGATTCCAACCAAATACGCGGCAAATACGATAACGAGGTTGCATTATCGGTTAATAAAAACAAATCGGTTAATAGTCAGTACAGGAAACCACATTCTCGGTTTGCTGACCAAGCGTGTTGCGGACCAGACGAATCAATTTTGTCACCACTACTGTTTCCATCGTTTTTTATGCGAATTAAACGGGAAAATCGAGGATCGGTTTGTATATTAAGTGGATCATAGTATTGATTTTGTGTGGCTTGTATATGGTTTTGTACGAAGATATTTCATGAAGAGCATGGTTGTATTGGCTATGAAATTTAACTCTTTTCTTTGCGATTTCTTTTTATAATTACAATAAAAAATATTCTTCATCTAACGTTATATCCGATATATATTTCTACTACTTTCAATATTTTGGACAGCGTACCGTTGAAAAAATTGTACGAAAAACCTAGATTCGAATAGCGGAAACAGGAAAAATATTTCAAGCACCGAAGCTTTGTTGGAAACCTTGTATAATTTACGCTTAATACAGTTTTAAACATTATAAATCATGACAAATTAGGATCAAAATTAAACTTCGTTACGAATACAGCTCTACTTTGTCATGTTTAAAGTTAACGTTGCCAAGCAAGAGGTCAAAAAACACCCAACCGCGATAAATCCAAATATAATAAAATGTTACTATGGAGCGGTAAAAAAGTTAGCCAAAGCGAGGATACTTGGTCACCGAGAAATATGAAATTGTGTTTGGGGTAATTGCCGGGAGGCAAAGAAGCCCGGCTGGGCTAAGTACCCTTCTAAGGATCCAATAAAAAAGGGACTATAAATTTCTCAGGATTACTGGTAGGTAGAATTCCAGTCTCGAGAAGATGATTCACCTCCTCTTAGCCGTTATTTCTTTCCGCGAAATCCCCAGAAATTCCGGGCAACTTCCTTCGTGATATTCGATCGGTAAAATCTTCTGGTTGATTCTTTTTTTATTTTTTATTTTTTTTTTTATTTTTTTTTTTTAAGATCGATCCAAGGTTTTCGCTCACTTGTGTCCCAATTCGTGTGTGATGGTGTGCGCGAGCGTGATACCATTGTCCTCGTTGACGCTGCAACTGCGGTCCGGTTGGCACATGCCAGCTACGTGGGCCACTCCCAGAGTGCTGCACGGCGTGTTCGCCCTCGAGCAGATGTCCTCCCTCGTCACCAAAATCGCCACGTCGTGGTGATTCGGATGCGAGTCGTCCGCTGGGTTTAGTTTCTGTTGCCATTTGCAGAAATTGTACAGCGTCCTGTCCGCGTTCACCGTGATGTCCAGCCCTTGCTGAAAACAGACGTTAGTTCGGCCGTTTCGCGATCCGCTGAATAGAAATGCGCACATTTTCCGCGGCTGTTCGTTTCCGATAGTTCGAGTACGTCCGGTTTACGAGCATGCCAGCCGATTCGAATGTTTTCCATTGCGACAGGATGCAAACTTCTCTGTCGTGATTCTTTCAACGAATGGATCGAATTTTACGAATGATTCGTTGAAACTTTTTTTTAAAATCTTTTCAAAGAACAACATCGCGTCTCATTTCTAACCTTTGGGACTCGAGTATTGTCGGGGGGATAAAGATGTTGGTCGATCAAGATTCTAGAAATAATTCTCTAATTTAATCTAATTAATTCTAATCCCAAATATTTTATGCAATTTTATGAAGGATTATTTCCGTTTCTTCTTAAGTCATAAAAAAAAAAAACAAACAAGGAGAGATAAAAGAGAAAGTTCATCGAAAATCCGTTGGTAACCAAAATCTTTATCCTCGACTATAGCTACTATTTTTACGTAGAAAAAAAAAATTGAACTTCACGAAACCCTAAAATATCTCGCTGTTCAATAACGAACTAGCTAACGCGGTTTCATGAAACTCTGCCACTCATCTAGTTGTTGAACATAACGCACATCACCGGTGTGATTCGCACGTACTTCCGCGTCCTCCTCCTCGACAAGGATAATCCTGACCACTACGACGTTGATGAAATTCCCGATGGTGGGATCTAGGTAGAGCGACGACACCATGTTCATGATGGTCAGCAGATACGTCTCGACGTCGCCGTCCTGATGAAAAGCCATCATCGTCGTGTCAGCGACAACAAGGGCCTCGACGTGGCGCGGCCGGCTGATCGATCTCCTGGAACGCTGCCATCGTTTCGTCTGATGCTGTTTTCTTCGGCCCCGTCCTTGAACCTGCACCAGCCCTGGCTGTGTCTGCCACTCGAGCCGCGTTTCCGTCAGTCGTCTCGGCTCTGTGCAACACAACCCAACCCCGCCTTTCATTAGCATCCCGTTCTATTCGAAATTCCAATTCAGCTCTATGAAACTGATATTTACGCGATCGCGTTTCACTTCGGCGAAAGGAATTCCATTTTCTTAACGCGATCATTGGCGAACACCGGTCGGACGACTGATTGTCCGTCCGTTGATCTATCACTTTTTGAAAGCGTCGATTTACGGGGAAATAGAGTCGCCATTTCACGGACGATCCGAGGAAATTGAGCAATTCGCGAACAGGATTGAGCTACCGACGGGAGGGTATCTATATTCGCACGGGTCGTTTTTAAGCGATCGTAAAGGGAGTACTTAAGATCGTTTAAGATGACTAATCAAAGGACTAATTTTACGAGGACAGCAACGTCGCATCGATAATAAGGAACAAGACGATGCAGAACGGATGTTTAATTTTCACGCAAGCTCGTCAATCTTTCTCGATAATTCAGTGTTCGAAATTGCCAGGGCTATCCACGAGTCTGGCTTGTGCTCTACCTCGAAAAAGATGTATATACGCTCGGTAGGCACGTAATACGGCCCTTTAATTTATGCAGATTGCTCGATCGTAGAGGCGTGCAATTAAGATTTCATTCGAGCCTTCTTATAGATCGGCCGTTTTGCCGAAATGGATATTCATTGTGGTTAATTACAGGTTTGCGGCGAATTGGATTATCCCGCGTCGACCGCGTTGCCACCTATCAACCCGACTCGATCTTACCCCCGTATCGGCTTCCTCGCGAGATCGTTTAATCTGTTGAAACGCCGCCTCGTCACTCGGTTAATAGGTTCGACGCGGAAATCGTGGCAAACATACCGACCACGGATCAGTACTTCCGAAATTCGTGACCAAATTAGCCGAATTAATCGCGCTCCCTTGGACACTCTGCCTGGAATTCGACTACCGATTTCGGTTTATGCGAATTTAAGCTGCCTCGTGCTGCTCGTGAACTACAATACGTACGTTCGTGTAGTTAATTTCGAACAGTGCAATCAAAGTTTCGACGTGTACTGACGGGTTGCATGATTTTGGCGTTCCAATTTGCAATCTGCAGTTTGCAATTTGCAATAGTAAAGGAAATTTAAGTTTACGTAGAAGTAAAAAGAAAGTTTTTACTATAAATTTTACTTCCGGTAATTACCAAATTTCTTTGGTTCAGCTGTAAAGGAAGTACGTAAAGATGTACGGAAAATCGTCCTTGTACGACCAATGAATTTCGGACAAACTTATTTCGCGTATAAATCAATAGAAATATTCTGTGATTCGCTTATTCGAGCGTCAGGAAGGAGTATCGAGGACTCGTCGCGCGATAATTCATTCCTCCACTTTCTCAACTCATACTTCATAAGTATTATATTAATGTATCCAACTGCTAGATAATTAGTGGACAAACGGAGACGGATCATTGGCGAGATTTTATCGAAACGGTCCCTGACAAGCTCATAAATATTAAATTCCTATTTTTCGCGAGGCGATCAAAGATGTCCGCGCCGGTAAAAGGACGAGCGTGAGACGTCGCAGGAACGCCCACGTTTCGTATCGCGACGCGTCCAATTACATTATATGCGTAGACGGCATAAATACTTGTAATACGCGCCGCTGGTGAACGAGCAGGCCGCCAGAGGAAACCATGGGTGGGGAACGAGAACGCGAAGGTGGAGAAGAAAAAGAAGGTGTCGGTCCGTTCTCACTGTGGGTGCTGGTTCTCCGCTTCCCAACCCCTTTCCCCCTTTTCCCCTCTTCCTCTTCGTTGCGCCTTCGTTGGTCGGTTCGCTATTAATTATAAGCTCGTCGCCGCGGAGCTAGACGCTCGAGGTTTTTCATATCGGCCACGCATCGTTTGTGCTTTACATCGGTGTAATTAACGGAAGCGTCGTCTCAAACGACGGCCACGACGACGCTCAGAAAGCATAAACGGGTGGAAATAAGGCGTGGCCTTAGTATTTGTTAAAACTGATTTACGATCGGTACCGAGAGCTAGCCTCTTGGTCGGTTGACAGAGATATATCGTGACTCGGCTAATTTGTCCGTGTTAAGGATTTTGATATTCTCGGACGAAAAAATTTTCAACCGAGAAACAGTATTTGGCGTTGCGCGTTCGACCAATAGGATTTATCAGTGGGCGTGTTTGATTCGTGTTGGTTGCTGAAAAATCGTAGTAGTTGTAGTTACGTTGGAGCAACAGTTTCTGTAATAGTGTTCGATATTAATTCTACCGTTTTAAATATTTTATTTCTATTGAAAAATGTACTTAATTTTAAAATTAACGAAAGAATTAAAAGCGTGGGAAGGTTTCCTGTTCCATCATTGAATTTTAATTTTGTAAGAAACATATAATTTGTTCCTCGGAGAATTAAAGAAAAAAGAAAAAGAAAAAGAAAAATGAAGATAGTTTTTAGGCAATAATTCTTCCGCTACGATGCTTCTTACCAAGTTATTCTATTTACACATTGTATGATAAACTGTCTCGATCTTACACACTGCGCGTTATAGCTATATCGTAGAAACCTGTCGTGCATTAATATTGGAATAATCATCAAGGATGACGCCTTTACCCGTTCAATGATACATGTCATAGTTGTTTCGTAACGCAATTAGAACGGCAAAATTCATTACAAGCCAAACTAATGGCATCGATTCGAAGACAGGACGTGTGCGAGTAAAAGCAGGTACGCGTGTAAGAACAATGAATTTAAAAATAGTATCGTTTAATTAAGAACTGTTGTAGCCGCGTTCACCGCGCGCTAAAACGACCTTTAATTGCACGAGTCGGTAATTAACGGGAGAAAACTTTTCGAGTGGTAACATTTGTCGTATCCCGGAGCAATTTCATCGATAAGAAGATAACGTTCAGCTTCGACACGCCCACGCTTTGCAGCTCGTGTATCCAATTACTCTGTGGCCTCAAACGCATAAATGTTCATAGCCGGAGAAATCGAAAAAAGAACGGACGAAACGAGAAGGGAACGAGTTAGAAGGGTAACTAGAGATTCGACCTAGTATCTGAACTATCCGTCATGGGAAGTTTCTTCGTTTGTGGATGTTGCGTGCTTAAATACCATAAACAAGAACGAGAATGTTAAACGGAGAATCTCGATTAATTCCTCTCGAATATTATCGAAAACGTAAAACCTGATTTTTCAAGAGTAATTGTTAGAGGGGAATATCTTTTTTCTCTAATACAATTTTTTGTGGAAAAAGTATAAGCAATGTTGTAGTCTGTGATATATCGTAGATAATATTATTATTATTATTATAATAACTCTGTTAGTCAATACTAAAAGGGAAACCGTATCGTAATATTTGTTAAGTATATTTTACTCCAAACAATGCTACGATAATGCACTCTACACGAACTAGCTTTTGTAACATTAATTAACCGTAATAGCAGGCATTATTCCTCGTATTCTGTGTTCTAATAGCCACCCTCAAGTAGTCCGTTTTTCATACTATTGTTATTGTTAAAACAACAAAATTGTCATTGTCTACGTATTAAACTTCGAGGAAACACATTTTTAAATGCAAATTAAACTATAAACGACAAGATTACTTCCTCTTTTACCTTGAATTTCATGGTCGTAGCGTCGAACGATCCGGCAAGTAGAACAAGAAAAAAAGAGTCAGACAAACGCGCGCGGCTAATAGTCACTTTTCGTCGCGGTCCTTCCCCGGAACAAAAAGAAACCGAGAATCGAGAGGAGTCGGGCAAAGAAACCAAGGGACAGAAGAATCGACGAAACAACGAAGAAAAAGGCAAGCAGAAGAAAGTGGCTTCAAAGGGAAGAGTAAAAGGAGCAGCAGAAGATGGAATAGAAGGAGAGAACAATATCGGTAGATTCTCACCGCGAGTGCCACAGTTTCTCTCGAGTTTTCTCTTCTTTTTTCGTCGGCGTCTGGTGCGGCCGGCGGCGCCGATTTCGAGCTGTGGCTGCTCGGCAGACCTACGGAACACGAGATGCGGCCTACCAAGCGTCGAGTTCCGGTGCAGCCCAACCGTGGCACGGCCCTCGGCGCCGGCGTCTTCCAGCCTTTCCTCCAGCCGGACTCGTTCTTCTTCCGGGGACACGGCGACTGGTTCCAACCAGAACTCCCCGTGATCGCCGTGCAGCATGCCCGCCTGAAACACGAAACCCACTATCGTGTTACACAGACTCTTTGTTCAGACTTTACCCAGAGGCAACTATTATGTGCAACTGTGTCGAGGCGAGATTGTCTGCGCGAGACTCCCTCGCTGTCGAACCTGTACGCGACCGTTTCTGTCGGTCGAATCCGCGATTTCTGTTTAAGTATCGAGTGTGGAAAATTTTATCCAGTTATCAGTGATTTATTGTACTGTAAGATTTAAAAAAATGGATTTTTGAACATCAACGATATGCGTTTAAAGTAAAATAAAATTGGATGCTAGGAAACGATGAGGTCGATTTTATCGCACCGAGTCTACGAAATGAAAAATCCAACTTTAAGTTTCGACGCAGTATAGATTTTTATTTTTCCCACAAAAGCGGTGGTCATTTTGATTTTCTATTTCAAGAAAACCTCTATTCGTTACGTTCTGTTCCAGCCATTCGTCCGAAATCGAAAGGACGACCGTTTTGAGGGACGCAGTAGTAGACCTGGCACGTAACACCTTCGAAACAAGAAACGGTACAATGTAAATCGGTTTCGACGGTGGTACAGATTATCGCGTTTATAGCTGCGCTGTGTCATTAATCATTCTCGATCATCGATAGCATTCATGATTCGCTGTCAAGTAGCAATTGATTGGAGGAACACCCATCGCCTGATTTCGATGTAATTCTCATTTTACGCCCACCCTTTCTCTCCGTTTCTTCCGCTATCGCTCTTTTTATCTGCTTCCCCTTTATCGCGTCCCCGTTACAACTAAACGCAACTTCGACAGCCGTATCGACCGGTGCGATTGGAATTTCGAACGGGCCGTTGTTACTTTTTTTTTCGTCTCCTTTGCGCCTCATTTTTCACGCGTCTTTTCATTTTTTTTTTATTTTAAATCCCATGGCCGCGTTCATCGTTTATCGTGTTTTCAAATTCGTATCGTTCAATCCCAACAGCGTTAAATTGTTGACCAACGTGACGGAATTTAAAAAACGGTTTTCTGTGCTCATTGTTAAAAGAGAGAAATATAGAATGAAGAAATTTCCACCGGTTGGCAGGCAGCTTCGACCGGATACCAGTTTCAGCGACGATATAATTTATACCGAGTCGTCGATACTGAGAATTCCAGAAACGAAGCTCGGATTCCATTCCAATGGGAACCCGATAAAACCGTGAATACCGTGTAAAAATAGTAGGGAATAATCGATTCGAGGAGAAGGCGGTTTGAGACGGCAGAAATAGGGAAGTCGATCCGACGAAGGGCCTGAAATACAAGTCGAACGAGTCGGTGTTCGCCGTGTTTCGACTATTCCCGACTCCGACTGTGAAAAATCACGGCGCCAGTCTCACAAAGGTAAGCTCCAACAGGGGCACCGTTGAAGAACCTCAAAGTGAAAAAGGTTCGAGCGTGATTCAGCGCTGCATGGGGCCTCACGGCTCGAACCTTCTCTCCTCTCCTCTTCTCTCTTCTACTCTTCTACTCTTCTTCGCCATTCTCTTCCCTACCCTTCCTCTCCTTTCTTCATCTTCATCTTTTTCTCCCCCTTCCGCTGCTGCCTCTTCTTTTTTGCACCGTTTCTTTTCATCTTACGCGTGCAGAAACTCCGATCGACTATATAAGGAGTGATTTGTTGCCATGGTGTCTTCAACCACGCCACGGACATTGTCGTCGGCTCGGTTAACGATCCGTTCGATTTTTCTCTTTTTTCTCGATCGGCGTCCTTTATTCTCGAAATGAGATCGAGTCTACGTTCCATGAACAAATTTTGAAAGAGAGTTGGCACCTTCGTCGATTGAATTCTGTTTGTTTTAGGATCGGTCTGGTAATATGTTTACAAATAAATATTGTTAATTATAATATTGAAACGAGCAGCACGTATTTTGTAAATAAGTCTTTCGTGCAACCGGTGCAGCACATAATCAGTATTTTGGAATAAAGTTTGAAAAAGATGTCGATACTTTAAGCAACTGTAGGAACTTAACTTGTTGATTTTTATAGACGCAGTTTCAAGTCGCGCACCAAATTCGAGAAACTATAAATACGAAATTCTATCGAAAGTTTTAAAGAACAGTAATAGGGAACTTGGTCGATTTATCGTTGCGGTCAGAGTGTACGAACTTGAATTACAAAATGGCTAAGTTACGACGTCCAAGGGTGCGCGTGCATCAAAGAAAATTCAATTTTCTAACTCGTGTACTTTTTACTTTCTTAACCGATCGAGAATTTCTCAATGCCCTTTCGATCGAACAGAGAGAAAGTTGCTGCGTTATTTCCCCAGACGTTTAGTACCGCGACATGACGCTCAAGCTTTCAAACGACAGACTTTATCGCAAAATACTTTGCAACGTGTTGCCGATGGATGTTGGAGTGTTTAGAAGTTGATCGGACATTAAATTTATTTGTAAACTCGATACTTTTGAGTTTGATGTCCGTGGCCAGCTAACTGGTTGGATCTACATAAATTGCAAGCCGCATAAATTCACTATCCTCTTGGCAATTTACGAGTGGAACCGGTTAAGTGAAAAGCATCATATTTACTGTAACTTTATCCCTTTAAGATTCAACGTTTCTCTTCCGACTGCCTCGTTCGACTAATCCGGATTTATTTCGAAGCGAAGATGAAGGAAGCGTGGCTGCTTTCTAATCGACAGAATCGATTGCTCCGTTTCGACGACCATTTCTGCATCTTCGTTTCGCCGGACGTTAATCGAGTCTCATTGTTGTGCTCGCATTTCAAATTGAATGCTCCATCCGAAGCGTACAGATTATAGCTTACGAGGTTTTAGAACCACAATTTTTCCAGCAGAAGCAAATAGATCGAATTACCCAAGAAGATATTTGTCGATAGAGCGTCGTAAACTTATAATAGGAGCAAGTTATCGGGAAAAAACAATTTCATCTCGTGTAAATTGTGAGCACGCCGTTGAGCAATTGTCGTAGATCAGGCGTTCGCTTTTTGTTCGGTTTCGTTGATAGAATCGAGAGATACAGTTTCAACGAGTCGCGACCATGTGCACGAGGGGACAGTAAAGACGATCTAAAAGAGCCGTAGATCACTCGGTCCCCTTTGATAACAAACGATCACAATCCCGACTAGGAGTCGAGGAGCGGAGCAACCGGAGCGCAAATTAAGTAATTTCGTCCTGGCGAGGTGTTACTCGAACCGGTGAATGGAAATGGATGAGGACATTATCGATCGAGGGATCTACCGGTCGTTCGTTATTTCGTGTCCACCGCATGCGTGCCTTGTCGGGGCAACTGAATGCATCCAATCACAAGTACATACTATGTATTGGGTTATCCGATAAGTTCCTGTCATTTTTGTTCCACCAATACTGGTTTCGCTATTTAACCGCGTAACAATTTTTCTTGTCCACTTTTCCATCTTTTTGTTTTAAATTTAAAATCCTCATCGAAATTTCGCGAATTAGCCGATAAGATGCACTGTTCTGTATATTTATTTTTTGAAAAAAAAACTTTTTTAATACCAAAAAACGGCACTAACTTATCGGATAACCTAATAAATCAATTTCTATGACGATCCACCGTCCTATTTAGACGTCTTTGTTCGTTTAATTGGTTCAGACTGGCCGTTCCATGGCCCCGGTCCTCTCCGCAATGAATACGCGCACGGCCCCGTCTTCCCGTCCATTTCTAGGATCCGATTAATTCCGAGCATCGGCCGATAATTTATGGCTGGCTATGCGTTACGCTCTGCACCTTCCTCTCTGCTCGTTTCATGGCAAAACCTCTTCGTATCTGTCACACCTTCCTCTAATTGCTACGTACACGCGAGATCCGAGAGAGCCAAGCAATAGTCCGTTCCCATGACGCGATTCCGTTTCGAGGAATCCCGACTCTCGAGGAAACCTTGCTCACTGTTATTCCGTTGATCGTAATTGCTCGAGTTTACGTCAGATAAATATTTAGCAGCTGGAAAAACGAAGAAACTTATTCTGTTTTATAAACAATGTTGCTCGAAGGTTTCTTTAAAGAGGAAACTGTACGCGAACAAAAATCGTGAGAAAAGCTCACGTAGCGAAAAAATCTGTAGATAAAGTTAATTAAAAAAGCCTCGTAGTAGCACGTGTCTTTGAAGTAAACAGTTTCCGATCATTTTCAACTTTCGAGGCTCCTGAAAATGTTCAATATTTCCGAAGACCCTCAACGTAAACTCGAAGTCGTTGTACTCATACCAGAAACTTTGTCCTAACTTTCATACATTTATTGCTTCCTATCTAAACTAGGAAATTCAATTTTGCCAGTTCTATTAATATTACGAATTCGCCTGTGTCTCCTCGAAAATATATTAAACAGCTCCGAGGAGGAGCGGATGCGTTCGCTTCGCGAGGTCTGTACACCGATCCCAAAAGACAACCTCGATCACTATTATATACGTAGGTATACCAGCAATAACAAGTTTTATCTGTTAAAACTTCTGCGGAAAGAAATAACAAAAGAAAACGAACGAGGACAATAATCGAGCGTTTGTCGATATCCTAAAGTAAGTTTTAATAAAAATCTTTCTTTAAAAAATATAAGGTAAATATAAAGATAACGATTTACTGGGTCTGTTGCAAGGAATAAGACGAAGAAAGAAATGAGATTCTGTAAAGGGAAAGACTTAGCAATTTAAAGATTTTAATAAAATCTTTCTTCTCAAAATATAAGGTAAATATAAGGATAACGATTTAGTCGGTCCGTTGCAAAAAATAAAATGAGAAAAGAAACGATACCGTATGAAGGGAAAGACTTGGCAAATACCAAATTCCAAAGCTTCCCATTAGAGATGCAGTAATGGCTGACAAACTACGAAGGACTACTGCCTCGAACAAGGTTTCCAAGTAAACTATTCAGTTAATTATTGCACGATCGACGCAGAAAGAAGGCAGGCGGGTTGAAAGAGCGAGGGACAACCACGGTAGGTGGGATTAGCATAATGCGCGGAACCGGCGATCGGACGTGGTGCAGCTCGATTGTGGTTAGTTAATGGTCGTCGAACAACGCGGCAATACGTTGCGATCGTTAAGGCTACCTTACCGTGCAACCTAGCGGTTCGATAGCATATATGTATAAATTATTATTGTCCGGCCAACGAGGTGTATCGATGGGCGGTCGCAATGCTGTCGCCCGTCGACGCCCATGTTCGCAGTTTACAGCGGCTGGACGACGTTTGACGACGCTTATGCCTTTTCGCAGCTTCGCGTTAATCCTTGCCATGCTTTTGTCCAAACTAACCGTGGTATGCACACCACCTGTGATCCTCGATAGCGGTATAAAGCTTGTCGATAAACGTTCTCGATAACGCTTTGGCACGTAACACTCGTGACAATATGGTCGACACGTCGCGACACCGCGCGACCGACTGACTGGACTGACTTTGAATTTGCTTTGCGATTATTCGCTTCGATTACATCTCTCGATATTGAATACAATGAAGAATAGATTATCGATGCTCTTTTTACGAGTCGTGTGTTTGCCAAGAGAAACATTTGTACGACTTATTGAAGTCCAATATCGGTACGTTCACGCTGAGGTATGTTTATTACTGCCTAGCTCGTGGCTGGCAGGTTCACTGGATTTCCTGTCTTGTCCTGTTACTTTTTTGTTGCTCCAACGTTGGAATGGTTAACACTTTGGCTGTCACCTTACATCTATCTAAACGAGACGCGAGTTGCTGTAAGGTTTATGCCGATGATACTCAAATATTTACACGGTGTCACTTTTTCATCGATATTCCGCATTTTTTTACCTGGATTTGATTACGCAGAATCCCGTTCCAAAACTAACAGCGTTGTGGCCTATTGAAAGTTTTTCTAATATAATTTGAAAATTATATTTTACTCTAATTGTGTAAAGAAACGCGTCACGACGAAATTGTTTATTATGTCTAACGAATTAGAAGAATGCGATAATACACCTACTGCTCAGAAATACTCCTTCCAAAGATTGATCGATACATTTTTGTTGTCATACGATGAAATAGTATATGTAAGTACAGAAATTGATCCTTGAGATTGTGAAAATCGATTTGATCTAGCCAATCGACAAACCAATACCAATTACGTATTACAATAGCGGAAAATCATAATTTTTATAAGTATGGCATACCAGTGTATAATAACTCTGAAAAGCAATTGCATAATGAAAGTTTCAAGTAAATTTATCGAATTACTCCCACTGATTCGAGAATGATTAAACGTTCAATAAATATACTCGATTTATACCCCGTGAAGAATTAACAATCGGTATTCTATATCTGTAACCGTTTCAGCAAATTCACGTGATCGTTCCTTCGCTAATTTTCCTCGCGGACGTTCATCGATCGCGCAGGTATGTCGTGTCGATTTGTCACTGGCACGAACACTCGCTAACGAATGTCAGAGTTAATTGAATTTGATTAGCTGGACGGTCTGTAAAATATTATGTTACGCCAAGGCAACAATACTTGCGATTTGTCATCTTTGCAATTCTTTATTTCGCTCCTTTGTTTTGCACCCATTTTCATAATTGCGCGAGGTCACCGCGTGTACACCCGTCGCCAATAGATCGAGCTGACAACTGCATCTGCGTTGTTCGCCAGCTCGATCCTACGCTTCTATTTCTTCCTCGTGACTCATTTGGCGCGGAAAAAAGTAAGCTCTCGATCCCAATGCAACTCGAGATAAATTCATTAACGGATGTCTTTTCGCGAATGAGAAACGTCTCCGCTGAAGTTGTTATCTAGAATTTTTATGCAGAGTAATTCGACAATGAGAAAATTACTTATTTATGGAAATTTTTTGGTATTTGTAAAACAGAATTTCATGAATATTTTTAAAAGCGTATCCTGACGAATTGGAAACGATATTTATAATGCATAGCATTTATATAGGTTCGAGCTGCTTGTATTTTTAACTTTCCAACTCTAGCAAAAATCCGAGCCGGAGCTTAAAAATTTAAGTTAATTCCGCACGGTGGGTTCGATTAATTTTATCTGGAATTATAAATCGTGGTCGTCGTTTCGACGAGTCGGTTTCCGTAACGTTGAGACAAACGCAGACAAACCGCATTATGAATTTCGAATTAACACTTCATCGCACAATCCAATGTGCCCGCAACGTATCGGAATTGCTGGAAAAGCGTTTCGCTTATCAATTATTCAAAATTGATATTACTTTGAATAAAAAGAAAAATGTGTAAAATTTGATAAAATTTAATTTCTTTTAGCGTCCGTTAAACACAGTGATTTGAGATAAAAATTTATTATATTTGTTACGAGTTAAAATTTTTATCCATCCCTCTTTTTATCCATGCTCTTGTATTCAACATTGTTTAATTCTTACACTAAGAATTGTTAACGCAATTTCAAGATACTTCTTCAACAGACTTATCAGTAATTGAGTGTTAAAACTTGAACTAGCCAACTATAGCACGAAAATCCTCAATATTAATCAAATTCCACACAAATCGAATCAAACGTAATCCAGTTATATCTTCTCTTCGACTAACTCTTAATTCAATTCTGCTTTAAGCGAATCTCTCTTACCGATCCGGACTATTTCCGCTGAAATTCGATTTTAAAATACTTGACTCGTAGAGATGCTTTTTACGATTCGCATTATATTATTCCTGACAACGACGCTTGTTTTAAATGCATCGATGGATTATTTTCATTGGTGTTATAATAATACAGCGCAAACATGATCCGATATTACACAATGATCCAAAAGTAATGCGATTTAAAATATAAAGTTTAAAAATAACGCAAACAAAAATGTGTAAAAAAAAAAAATTTATAACGAATGTACACCGAATGTAAGACCGCATTTACTAGTACTCGCAATGAAATTTATGTTTGCGTTATTTTATTTGATTCTGGATAAAAAAAAGGGTTAATATTGAAACTACCAAAGCGATCAAAATGACAGATTCGTAATTTCTGAGAAATTTTATAAATTTGCAACAGTGCCTTATTAAAAATATAGATAAAAGTTTGTCTCCCTTGCAATATCTATGATATTTTCTCGTATATCATTTTGATTTCTTCGGTAGAAATAAATATTCTTTAATCGTCGGTAGTTGTAGCGTTAATAGCATCGCAGAAGAGAAGAGGCAGTCGCGAGACGACGTATCGATGTCAGTACCGGGATTATGCCCTTTTGCCCTGGCAGGATGTATCAACGAGACGATAAATTATTCGAAAAGTCAATTGCGAGATATCGTTCGCGTCGCGGCACGTCGACTAATCGCACAAAGGATCGGTAATGACGTCAGGCTACGCGACCGATCGCTTGTTCCTCTTACCGAAGACAAGACGCATTAACCGTAAGCATGGGTGTGTACACTTGTCACGACGCTGTAACAACGCGAGAGGACCGAGGTTACGTCCCTGATCCCCGGGCTGAAAAACCCTTTTGCTCGCGACCGACCGGTGCGTCGCTCGTTAATTGCCTAGCTTCTCGCCGTTTAATTATACGCGGAGCCATCGGCGCGAGCGCTCGTTAGTCATTATTGATCGACGCGCTTGGATCACGCGAATCATTTTCTTCTTTCGATTGAGTTGTTAGAAGGATCGTCGAGGGTGCAGTTTCTAGACTTTTATTTATCGAGTCTTACGCTAAAATATATCCTAATTGGTTGAACGTAATTTGTTATTCGATGCTGATGTTTGTATTTCTTGTTTCCTTCAAGTTTATGCGATATAAAGGTAATGGATATTTGGATGCTTATTAATCGAATTAACTATTGACTCGAACGATGCCAATATTTGTATGTAAATACAGAAGTGCATTCATTTCATCACTCGAATACCAATTTAATTGAAACAAATTTTTTATTTAGTTTCGTTTCGTATCTTTTGATACATTCATATTAACAGAAAAGAGGTCTCGTTACAACGTGTACACACAGTTCTATACGAATCGATAATGTATGGAAGTTTCTCTGCTATTATCCTGTCCGAGGTATAAATTCTCTGCGCCTTTCCTCCGTTACACGCGTTTCCTGTCAAGTAGCAGAGCTGATACAACAACGAGATCACGACCGGTGAATAACGATTCCTTTTATTTCATCCGCGATAGCAATCGACCCGTTCGGTGCTGAAGAACGTAACGCCTTGATCACGAGAGTTCGAGGAATCCGTTCCAAGGCGGATGGAGCGCAAGTAACGAGATCAAGGAATGAATGTTCCGCTCTCGCGACACGCGCGCTCGACCATCGATCGCTGATCGCAAGCATTTCCGCGTTACACCGGGAAAATCGTGCCTTGGAAACTTTATGATTCAATGGGTCAACTATAGCCCTATAAAAGCAGTCGATACGAATTTACGTGCCAGCAGATGTGTAAAGTGCTTCTGGGATGATCAATTTTCATATGTTCTTACCGGTATTTGTACCTTAGAAACAAATTCCATGGAAGTAGAAAGGTAAAAATTACTTTCGCGCAAATAGGGATGCAAAACGAAGACGACAAGATTTGAAATTGCGCGTAGAAGAAATTGAGATACCGCCTTATCTCGGGGGTATCGACCTGCAACTTGTAAAGGAGAAGTCCATTTGGGATGGGGTATTTTTTGGAGCGACGACGAGGCCGATGAAACTACCGAGAGTTACAAAGTCATTACTGTAATTAATTAC
>SMSQ01026164.1:0-71817 GCA_019453375.1 Ctenoplectra terminalis | reverse complement strand
ATTTTCAGTCGTCTTCCCGAATGCCCGAGGATGAGGCGCGATAAAGGTGGCGCACGATCCGGCTAACCCTTCATCAACGTTTTTACCTACAGTGGGGACGAGTTAAACGGTCGATTAAAAGACTAATTACCGAAAGTAATAAGGACCACCCATCGTCTATTTAGATCTGGCAAAATAGATACGCATTAATTGAACGGGGGGCTGCTCTCCTCTGATTACCTATTACCGATAATTATATGTTAACCGCGTATCCAGATCCAGCCTGCCACGTACTCCGGAGAACCTGTTCCCCTACAGCGGTGAACATTGAATCAAATTGCGTGCGCGTGCATGCGTGTACACCAACTGTATTCACGCCTCCTAACCTTTCGCTACCGGCTAGATCTACTCGTGAATAATTGCCGTTGGTCCCCGGTAGAACAAGACCATTGCGGTCACCTTCGGTTGGCTTTCGGTTCTTTTACGACCACCGATCGTGATTCAGTTTCGTTGCTCGACAACGCACTCGAGAATAGTTTCGGGTTCGAGGTGTATCGATCCTGAGGAACTTGCAAACTTCCAGACGAAATTCTGCGGGCTCCGATAATCCCAACTAGGGTATGTCTTAACGGAGATAATTGTTTCGATTCTTCGTTAGACGATGGAATGATTTTTTAAAATAAAATTACTTTCGAAGTAGAAGTTTTGAAGAATAAATGGATAAAATAGGTTTAACGATAGATTAGATTATTTACAAGTTAGTTTCGATAGGTTATTCCACAGGATTGGTTAAGATCCTAGAAAATTTGAAATAAATAATTCAAATATGTTAGAGGTAAGTACGACTAGTCCGGATACGGAAAATGTACGTTTTCCATTTTTACGATTATTCCGTGGTAACGAAGTAAATTTTTAATTTAAGAGGTATAAAAGAATGAATTAATAATTCCAGTTCTCGGAAAAGAACCGGTAATTGGTGTTATAAGATAAAAATTAGTAGCTGAAACTGATTGGTACGTATAAATTTACGAGAGGTGCTCGGTAAACTGCTTCTTTTTTTCCTCTTTATAAGGTTATTTCAGATTTTGCATATTATATTATACTAAATTACAAATTCCGGGTAGAACATAATCTTTCACTCCTGTTCTTCCCGTAACTAAAATTAATAAAGGGTTTCATAATTGAATACAGATAATTTAACCGATGAAGGAAATCCGTAAAATGATTTGCATTCAAAATGCATGTAAATTAAAGAGCTACTCGATGTGTAATTTATCGCGTTCTAACATGCGAATAAACTACGATTTATTAAATTGATAACTTGACTTAAAAAATGTGGAAGCACTTTACGAATAATTTTGTCTTTCACGTTTAAAATATCACTACCTTCGAGCTTTCGTTATCTGAAAAATTCCGCGAAATTAAATCAACGCCTGATCCTATGGACGATTTAGTGGATCGGCGTCTCTTCTTACCGTCAGACGAAGTCGTAAATAATCGACGCGAATTATTAGATCAGGTTCGTAAGTAGTTTATAAGCGCGTCGCGTAGAGTTTCTTGTTTTTCCTCGGTTCTTCTTCTGTTGCAATTGGCAACCTGACAGAATGACCTATAACGGCATTCTAGCTTGAGGGTAGCCGTAGAATAAGTCTTTCCAAGATGGTACGATTCCCCCGGAGGATAAATTTAGTACAGTGGCTCCGGCTAGCAAAGTTAGCTAAATAAGTAACTTCTTCGAAATGACTGTATCCTGTGATTGCAAATGAAAGTATTCGTATAAATTACTTCAATTTTGCTCCAATATTCTTTGATCCAAGGGGAATTTCGTTTCGTTTCGAAAGATGAAAATTCGAGTAAAGAGACCTATAAAATTAGAATTTTTCGGGAACAGCGGAGAAATAAATTCCAGTCCAAAGCAGCGCTTTCGACTCGCGGCTCGATTTATGTATCGGTTCCCTGGGAAATCAAAGATTCAAGTCGTCGACGACGATCCGTACCTTCTCTCAAAGAGTTCATCTTCTCTTTCGGGTTAATGCTAGCAACGCTTATAGGTAAGCGCGATTTGTTAAAGAAGAGGCATCTCACGCGAGAAGATGCATGTCCACGGCGCATTTCGCAGTCGGCGTGACCGTGCCTATCGTAGCTCTCGATCGTTCCTGGAAATTTAATAGACACGTCCTGGCGTTGTATCCTTGATCCTTCAACGACGATACCAGCCACCAGCGAGGACTTCGTGCAATTCGAGATAACGGATAAAGGAGCCACACCTTTCGGTAGTGGCTTGACGATACCTGCCAGCCATCTGTTTCTCTTGTTCTCCTACCTTTGCCAGCGATGAATTGTCTTTCGTATTTGTTTGTAAAGAAAAGCGTGGTGGTGAGATTCGCGCGCTGATTTCATTGTTGTTGATAATACTGCTTGGGTTAGGCTTTGATACGGTTACTTCGGATAGGTAGACCGATATTTGGAATTTGTTAACCTTTCATGCGTAAATGAAGTCGATGGATGTGCTCGATAATAGTTGCGCATCGATGAACATTCATTTGCTTTTTTGCTCTTTTAGAATATTTGTTTGTAAATATATTGTGACTCACAATTTAAAAGTATTAGGTTTTAACGCGTAAACAAAAAGAGATTTTCTTTATTATATAAGGAGATATTTTTATAAAATAATGTATCGTTCATTGGAACTTATTGGTTAACCTGATATATTTTGGGAAGGGATTTTATATCTTTCTGCGATGTCTAATAAGTTACCATTTCTTGGAAAAGAAAATTTATGAACAATTTACAAATACGACGCTACTACATTAATGTAAACAATTTACTCGACGCAAATGCCGTTATTTCACATTTGGTGTTTTCTCAAAGAGATTTGGCCGGAACATTGTTCAAGGAAGCTTCCATCGCATCGTTTCAATGACCCCAATATCATCGAGCTATCCAATAAACGTAATACCGGGCTTCGAATTGTCTCGTAAGCCACTCAAGGTAACAAAGGGATCACGGTACAGCATCTTGTGGGGGCAGCAGCAAAAGGGTGGATCGCGGTGTCAAATTCAATTCTAACTCACGTTAAGCGGTTGGAACTGAGGGTGTACCAGCGAATTAACCTGCTAGATAATGCCATTACCGTGGAAGCCTGAAATTACTGAACATTACGTATCGACGCCAATTACACTTGGTCCGTTGGTCTGTGCGGTCGCGCCTGCGCGCCATTTCGAAACGATTACTTCACTTACATGCTACGTAAATACGCATGGATCTGGCACCTGGTCTGAACAGATCCTCGTCGATTTCGAAGGTTCGATTCGGTCGAAAATTACTCCCTAGGAGACCGTCGACCAGAATCGACGAACAGATTTGACAGCTGCGATGCTTATTATCCGCCATTAAATGCTGGGATGAATTAACACCGTACGCTATGTCGCATTATTGTAATTCCATAGTTGCGGTGATTGCTGAAATTTTTGTCGAGACTCGCGAATCGAATATCGATGTTCTACCTTTCGGTATTAAAAATTATAATCCGCTCGTGAGTTTAAATTTATCAAGAATAAGCTATTGAAGCTATTAAATCGTCAAAATAAGCTTTACTAAAATTGTTTTAAAAAAGTATAAAATAAGCCGAGTCACTTCTTCGGTTTGTTTAACAATTTTTATAAAGGAAGCGTCACGATGTTCGAAGAAAGATGGAGTATCGTTATAAGTGACATTTGTAACTGTACATTTTAATTCTGAACACGAGCTCTATTTTAAAAATTGAGTTCGTGTCTTACGTTCACTGGCAGATGGAACTCTTGCAACTACCCAATATTTCAACGCGAATTCATTTGGAGAAACTGCGTAGAGACAAGCAATTTTTCTGTTTCTAAAGATGCAATAAATATTCGGTACAGCAAGATGGTTTATTTGCACGACTGAACGTTTAATATTACAATTTATAGTTATAATTTATTTACAAAATTTCAATTTTCCTAACGAATGTTTGTACAGTTGATGGAATTGAATTAATCCTGATACAAACGATCCTACTTCGACATATTTATATCGAATCATTCTATAGTTATTATATTTAACATTTACGCCAAATAAATAAAACTTTTCCATCGATTATTTTGCTATAACTGCAGCTTACACGAGTTCCATAAGCCTTTGAATTTTACGTTGAAAAAAGTATTTTATAATTCCACCGTTACGGATAGTGTCACAGGATTGAATACTAAATCGAAATTGAAAGTCTATCTAACCGTAAGCTTCGTGTACAAGCGGTTCTCTCGATCTTAACGTTTACGACAGTTCCTTGTAAAATCTTTGCAAGTACTCGAGTACGGTGCCTCTATTCCGTCAGTTTTATGGTGCAATAAAACGGGATATCACACGCACGAGAAATATTTAATAGCGCGAGGAACACGGTTACGCGTATTAAATCTCTCGCACGTGGGCATCAACGGCTTCAAGGAGAAATTAACAACAAAGTGTGCGGCTACTGTTTTACAAGGATCTATGCTAATTTTTTGCCTCCCGCACCTGCTGCCTTCGACGGATTCTAATTTACGAGGTATCCTGAATCCAGTTTCCGGTGATTATGCGGTAAATCGTGTCAGTTTGTACGATAATATTATAGTTGGCGATCGAACGTTTGCATGATGCAGAATAAACGAGAAAAACCCCATTGAGTCTTAGATAATTTTGTTTTGCTTCGAGTAGAAAGCGTACTTAGGGGTTGGTAGTAATTCCATAGTAGTTTTGTTTCTTTCAAAAATTAATTTAGATTATTTATATTTTGTATTTTCGAATATTTATAAATTATCGTTAGTATTAGACGTAACTTTAACAAAATATAAAAATTACTTTCTCATTCGAGTTTTGTACAATCATAAAATTGCCTTAACTTTCTAATTTTCTATATTTTTAGCATTTCATCATTTTTTCATATCGCATTCCCAATTTCGAGCATATTATATCACAAGTGTTCGTTCGTTGATATAAAAAATTTCGTATCTAAAATCGTCACAGACGAATCACAAGCAATGCAATATACCGAAATCAAATTCAACTACCGTATAATTTTGTCAACGTCTAATCGTAATTTAATTCGACAAGTTACAATTTGGCTAATGTTAGAAAGCGGTGAAGCGAGTACACGGCCAAACCGAACCAATCAATTAACCTTCGCGATAGGGGCTTGTCTTTATCGAGCGGGGCGGAATTAACGGCGCGCGTGGTTATGACTTCCGCGTAGCTTCGCTTACAAGGTGGTCTCGTGAAATTTCGTGCTTTTATAACACACAGGTTGGATCAATCGCCGCGAGCGATATGCAGTTCCACTGGCTTCCTGGAGAAAATTGAGCAATTACATACCGTTGCGTGAGAATTTGCCCCTTACAAAGGGAAGCTTTTTCCGCTCGCCGCCGTCGGATTATTCTACACGAACGTCCCCCATTCGAACCATCTATGCAATCTAAAATATTGCACTGCTACATATTAAATCGCTTATTTCATTTGCACCTTATCTCTCTTGGAGCGTATTCAGTTGCAAATATTTTATCTACTAAAGGATTATATAAATATCCGAATATACCGAATCTGTTGGAGATAAGTTCTCCGAATGGTATTCACTACATAGTACAGTTATTGGTACAGCATAAATTTGCTTCTCAACGAATGGGGGCTAGTTCTACTAACTTTTTGGCTCGTATAACAACGACACTTTTATTATTCGTGTACGACTGTATCGTTTCTTTCTGTACTTTATTTTTGTCCATGATGACCAATTTCATGCTAATTCGGTAAAGCTATCTCCTTGAAAGTTTAATCGAGATCGTGGAATTAAAATTTTGTATTTTGTTGCACTAATGGAAACAAAGTGGGTTAAAAAATTTGAGATTCTTCTGACCCAGATCCTTATAATTGGAACTATTTAAGATTTAAAGCTTGGTGCACCTCGTGTCTCTATTTCAGCGTTATTAAGAATGCAATGTCAGTAGGTTGCTAAACTTACTGCAACGTACTAACAAAACATTACAATCTTTTATAAAATATGCAGTGTATAGATTCCATAAATTAAACATAGCTTGTGAGGACCTAGTCAGCATCATGCAACTATCCCATTTAACATTTTCAACAAAATTCAACGATTCTTTTCTTGGTTGAGAACCCTCGATTTTACTTTTTTGCAAAACATATTTTACCCGTTAGTAATTTTGTTATAAAAACCCAAGAAAACTAATATTCCATAATCTTCGGTCGGCATCGGTTCATTAGCGTATAAACCTGGGAGCGCCGAACCGCGGTTGGCTAATAAGCAGCACTAATAGTCTCCTTTCAGGCGAGGAAAGGAGAGGAAAGGAGAGGAAAGGCGAGGAAAGACGGCGTTCACTTCGGGGAACACTCGAAAGAAAACGGAGGGGCGGAAGAGAAAAAACAAAGGGTAGCTTCATCGCGGCATAAACGCGCGAGCGTAAAAGGCTACTCGTACTCGAATTTGCCTGGAAGCTGGTTGCGTTCACGTAGACGCTCGAGAGAATAGGCGTGTGCGTTTACAGGTGGACGGGCAACCTAGGTGCGCCGTCATAAATCTGCCAAGCCATGGCAAATTAAATCATTATCTGGAAGCTGCGAGCAAATTGCGCCGATGCACATGCTTCGTGGCTCCTCCCTCTTCCATATCCGTTCTTCTCTTTTTCTTTCTCCTTCTCCTCCCTCACCTTCATCTCTTTCACCTCTTTCACCTCGTTCCCCTCCTCCATCTTCGTCCTTTAGCTTCTTCCATTGTTCTTACGCTTCTTTTTCCCTGCTTCTCGCGCTTCGTTACCTTCTCCGCGTTCTTTCCTCCTTTTCTACGCCGTTATCGCGATTTTACGCCTCTGGCCTCCCTCCCCACGACGAACTTCCGCGCGAGTTTCTCTAGCGGTACCGCAGCCGCCGGATGTCGAGGATATACGTTAATATTCGTAAATTTCGCTTTTCGGTTTTGCGGCGCGGGCGAAACTGTTCTCCGAGCCACGGCCGACTTAGAAATGTAATTTCACCGAGCCGAGCCGAATCCGCCGGATACAGGCGCTGCTTTAAGCGCGGATACAACTGCCACCAATTGGGGCTGTTTTATAAGCGCCAGACGCGCCACAAACTGAAACGCGGTCGTAGAGAAATTGGTGGAAGGTGGGTGCTGGAGTTTTCGTTTTAATAAATATTTTGCACGACCAAGGGAGGAACTCGAGGAATTTAATCGATCGATGTAACCATCTGTACCATGCAAAAGGGTTTTATTTAATGGAACAAAAAATTTAGGGAGAGCGAGAAAAAGTTTCGATGGAATTATACTTGGTAAATCACAACTCATTCGGTTTCATTATTTATGGCACTACCGCATCAATTCAAACTTTTCCCACAAATTTTCAGCTTTATTTTCAATTTTTTTATAGGAGGATAAATATTCTTTTATGCATACCTTAACGGATAAAAAGACGTGCTTGACAAATACGTCAAAATAGATTCCTTTTTTTTTCATTTAATTACATTTAAAGATACTTTATAAATATTTGTAAACGTAAAAAAATGTTTTTAATTAAGACTGCACTACGATCAAGTTATAAGTTCTTTTTAAGTAAGTTATTCGTGGCAAGGAAGTATTTCAATCTGCATTTGAGTAATTTTCTTTTGGTCGGTTTCTTTCGGCGTTGCATGGTTTCAAGAAGATTAAAAACTATATTTTACTAACTCGTGGTATCTACTGCGAGCGTATAAACGCGGTGTACATATCGTCTGTTATTCATTTACTAGCTCGCGTGTATTTTCTTCGCAATTTACTTGACTGTTGCCAACGTAACGTTATGAACTATACGAATGCTGTTGAAGATAAACAGTGATAAAATACAGGGGGAATTCAGCGGAAGAATAACTGTTATTTCTTTAATAAAAAATGGAGAGTAATATTTTCAATATTTTTAAACTTGGATAATATTTCTCTATAAGTATCATGTTTATCCAAACTATAATTAAAGTGCCATTAATTTTAATTACCGGTTAAAAAAATACTCAGATGTATTATATATTTCATATAATTATTGCTATTGATATTTAATAATTACGATATCGAATTTTGTGCAACGAATAACGTTAAAATTATTTTCGGGAACAGTATTTTAAATTGCGCACGTATTTTACAATATTACGAGAGAAATAAAAATACTAAATAACAATATATACACGATAAAGAACGAAAAATTATAGTCGCTATAAAATAAATGTCGGTGTTTATTCGTTCCCATTAGAAGAAACTAAATTTGGAGCAATATTCTTTGCCCTATATGAAAATTGAAGTAGAGCATCCATACGATATATCGGCCGCACCGAGCGTCATTTTTCGTCGCCCTATTCTACTTAACAAACTTCTCACCTCCATTTACCAATGATTCATAAATATAATAGCGGTCATATTTTATCCGTATAACACTACATTTAGATAATATTATCCAATGAAAATATTTATCATCCAATTTCGTTTCTTTTTAAAAATTCAGAAAAAAAAAACATAAGCAAAGAATCGAATCAGCGGAAACAAAAGAGAGGATAAAAGTGTAAAACTCACCAGACCATCGCAAGCGGACAAGGCGACCTGGGAATTCGGATGTCCCTGAATGAAACCCCGATAATGGCATTTGCTCGAGCGATTTTTTGGCCGGCTGCGCACATGTACGTCTCGTTTTCGTCTTTCAACGATCATCCCTGGTCCAATGAAGTTGTCCACGGCCGTCAGCTCGATGTGGTACTCGTTACCGGCCACCGACAATCGATAGTGAACCACTGACCCATCCTCGTGATGGTGGTGGGTCACGTTGTGCGAGATAAGCTCCCCTCGGTGGGTCACTTTTCGGGGTATCACTATCTCGTGCCCGTGAACGTCTTTCTCCAGGGTGTAAACGCCTGAAGTAAGAACGATTCTGGTAAGTTCGATTTTAGAAGTAAAGTAGCTTCATGTAGATAGTTGTTAAAAATAAGAGAAATTAGTGGATTCCAAGAATTATTTAATTAGGTATTGAATTATACGTCAAAGTGAAGTAACAGATTGACTTTGAAGATTGGGTTATCTAGGTTAACGATTAGCTTTTTCATCAACCCCCATACTTTTTCTTGTTTTCGTGTAAAAATAATTTTTTTTTTTTTAAATCAATTCAGCGCTAACAAGTCTTAAAAGTGTTGTGCGCGTGAAATATTAAATATTACTTTTCAGTTACGTGTACTTGTATGATAGTTACATATTTCTTTCTATTATATTATACATGCTTGATTTCGATTTTTTGTAGCCATGCGTAAAGACTATAATAAAGAACAAAAGCTGTTTAAGAGCAACCATACCACACCAGTGGTGATTTAAAAGATTGAAAATACAATTTACACAATTCCAATTCGTTCAGGTTTACATTCCCGTTAAATGGTACTTAAAATAAAATAGACACAGAGCCGTTATTTATCAGCGGAGAGCTTTTTTCTCTTGGCATCGCGTCGAACCTTCTCTTCTCGCGTAATCGAAATTGAACATAAGAAGGCGCGCGTCGGTTACAGGGTCGAGCAATCCGTCTTGCACAACAGCGTTCGTTTTCTCAGAAATTTATTCGTAACGCGCGATAAATCTCGCGTGAACCACTGCTCCGCGAAGGGACGCCGGTCGCGTAAAACAACGTTATATATTTATTGACTGTTTACCGGCGGCGATTTCACTCGGGCAATACAAGATAACGTTTATTGTGTACAAGCAAGTGGGTAGAGACTCGTAAACGCCGACAGAGACGGTAGAATTCAACCCGGGGGAGGGTATGATTGATTATGGACACCCAGCGCTGCACCGAGCAATATTTCAAATAAATAATTGCATCAACGTTGCCCAGTGCTTCATTAAGACAGCTATCGCGACATGATTATAAACCGGCCCAACGGAATAACGCTCGGATATTATTCATATTCTCAAACGCTGTCTTAAATAATTGTTTGGATATCCGTAACGTTCTACATTTTCGTTTTGCGCGCTTGCAGTTGTGATATCCAAGATTTTGTTCAATTCGGTTAAAAAGTTCACTTTTTTCCATAACCGAAACTATTTTTAAACGATGCGTTAATTTTGAGTATCGTTAAAATTTTTTTTCGCTCTTAATTCCAACGAGTTATAAATTTGTAACGTTGCTACAATTCTAGACTACTAGAAATTAATGCAATATACATTCTATCGTTAGAATTTTATAGACGTATTAATGATATTAAGTTCTTATAAAAAAAGGAAAAATCCCGAATAATGTTTACCGTTAGCTACAATCACGATCTCTCATTAATTTTCATGTTCCGGTTAGACAAGCGAGACACTGTGCAATTTGTTTTTTCATTCCAGCTCATGGAATTCATTATGCCACGAAGTCAGCGGTGAATAGAATATGCAGACATGGGCAACAGTATTCATGGCAGATTGGATACTTTTCAACCTTCCTTTCCAATTTTCATTCACTTAACACAGTGTTGCCACTGTTGAAAATTATATTACATACGTTACATTCATTTTCACCTCGCTACTTTTACCACATCTCTCTTTTTTTTTTCTTTTACCCTAATAATCTTATCTATTTTTCATTCACGTCGTACTTCGTGACACCGTATAATAACGAGACCTGTCGTGCAAGCTTTAGAAGCAACCCTGATGCACGATTTAATAAAGAGAATCACCTCCATTAACGGAATGGATCAGCGGTTTCAAGCTTTTTGTAAAGCTGATTGAAAGCACTTTATTTTATTTGCTCGCTTTTACTCCAAAATTGTTAGGTTGTCACCTTTCGCGATATTTCTGCTATCGAAATACATTGTGGCAAGGTATCGTTATACTAATTTTCTTTGAAATTGAAAATACCATAAAAAATTATTCAAAATCCTATAAAATTTCTGTTAAAATTTATATTAAACAGTTAAAATTAATGTTACATGTACCACAAAGTTACATGTACGAAAATTGTTTTCAGAAATTCGTGACAATCGGCGCAGGATGTATCAAAAAATTATTTTCTTGTTCTCTCCATACTTACTGTACATAATTCAGTCGACAAATCATACGCTTTGACAATACGCTTCGTCAATGGGAGCCATAAACTTGATTCACGCTCGAAGTCTAAATACAAGTACCAAAATACATCATAAACCGTAGAAAAAATGGAGCAAACCTTGGTAGAAGCAAGCACGAGCGAACAATTACCCGCAATATTGTACCGCGGCGAACAAAAATTATTCGGAATAATGGCGTAACGAGCGACTGAACGACGGTGACCACGATATGAAAAGCGGTTCACTGATCGAGCGACAACGCGTGGCCGAATGAACGACAGTTATGCACCGTAAAACTGGTGTAATAATTTCAAATTGATTTAATGGGTCGGCACACGCGTTCGAGTAAACCACTTAGAAAGGAACCGACGCGGTTTCGATTATTCGCTCCTCATCGATTCTGAAAGCTTCGCGCCAGCAGATTTTTCCCTTGTTTCGCCACCTATGACAGGGTGTCTCCGGCAATTTGTCAACGCGGTGTCCGGCTACTGATAAATCTCGATCGTAGATACGAGGTCGAAAAACCACAGAGGTGTCGGACTACTTTGAAAAGCGCGACGACAGAGAATTATATAGTGCTTGGTCGATCCTGATGTCGCAAACCAGTGACACGCGTTGATGGATAATGCTTTGTTTCAGACGATCCCGAGTGTAACCTTTTATAAGGGAGGATCGTCGAGTATTCTCATCGATAATACGATACATATTTCTTTAGAAGAAATGTTAGATAAATGCGATGAACGTATTATGATTCGCTTATTATTACCCATCCTTTTGTCTCTGAAACTTCAATTGTTTAACAAAGCGAAGAAAATTTCTTTTAGAACCACCTGATCAAGTGCAATGCGCGCAATCGACAACATGGTCTAAAGCGTTTATCGATAATTTCCCGATACTATATGGCTTTCGCACAAAAAATGCAAACACAAAGTAATATTCTTCGTAAAGACTTATCAATTTCTCTTCGGAAACAAAGAAACGAGATTAAATATCGAATAAAATAATGTCCAAGCTGTGTCTATGGAGGAAAAATCTGGAACAGCTCCGTATGTGTTCATTGAAGATGATATCCGATCTCGGGGTATGCAGATTGGATCGCAACGACGTTAACTGTCAGGTCGCTGTTACATGAAGACATATTACCGCAGCTGAACCGTGCCTGCATTCCCGACGTCCTTTTCTCTCTGTTCTCTCTGTTCTCTCTGTTCTCCTCGGCCAGAGGCTAACCACAATTATTCTATTAGATGTTAGATCACCGTCGACAATAGTAAGTTGCGGTTCGACCGATCGATCGGTGCCCACGTCAACGAATCAAACTCGATGGACCGCTCGGTATCTTTCATACTTGCGCTATTTATGGCCGCATTTATGCCTGCGAACACGAAGGAAGATCCACGATTCCAAATACTATAAAATTGATAACGGGCTTTATTTTAATGGAATTTTATCGATGTGACATTTCATCGACGAAAAAGGTGAAAAATTGCAACATCGCAGATTATTTTAGAGAAGTACATTTTTCTTCGTGCCAAGTTACGGTGATCGACGTCGAAATAAATAACTGTATTTTTAATGTCTAAAATATCGAGAGAACAAAATACTAAACGTTATTGATAGACGTTTCTTTTAAACGTTACTCGACATAAAATCGCCACTGCAAGTGAATTCAAAATTTTCGTTTCAATACAAAATATATTATGTATNACAAAATACTAAACGTTATTGATAGACGTTTCTTTTAAACGTTACTCGTCATAAAATCGCCACTGCAAGTGAATTCAAAATTTTCGTTTCAATACAAAATATATTATGTACCTATAGAGTGTTTCATACAGAATGAAGTATTTTCCTTAAGATTTGATGTTCCGAAAATCTATCGAGCTCTTTCCTGAAACAAAAATACATACTCAAGACTAAGGAAACGGATGCTGTTTCTTATCATAATTTTGCGAAAATTAGTTACTTTTTAACCGAATNCATACTCAAGACTAAAGAAACGGATGCTGTTTCTTATCATAATTTTGCTACGAAAATTAGTTACTTTTTAACCGAAAAAAATTGATCTTAAGTTTATCCATAAACATTTGACTTAAAAGGGAATCGGTAGAGAGCAGGGAATTCACCCTTTCGTTGTTCGAATATCAATAGAGCTAAAATAAACAATTTATTTTTTAAAACATTCGAGTGAAAAGATATATTCATAAATTAGTAATTTTTGAATCGCGTTACATACGATTAATGTTATCGCTATCAGTGGGTCTTTGGTTATTAAATAAATCGATAGTATTATAAAACGTAAAAGTAACGTGTACATTTCCATATTATTTACAACAAATTGAAAGGATTAAAAAGTAGACTTTTTTTTATCACGTTGGATTATTTTAGCGAACATTGAAAGGATTAAGATTATGAATGGACGGTTAGCGAGGAAATGTAACGCGTGAAATTGCAGGAAGCCATGCTCGATGCTTCGCGACCGTTTCATAGGGGAGCAGCGATAACGAGGATCGGTCGATTTACACTGTTTATCGGTTAATATCACCTCTACGTTAATATTAAACACTAATCAGCCTGTTGGTACCGGGTCGCAACGGTATCGATTCGCGGCGCACAGCCAAGAGGAGAATTATTCGCGCGAAGCGGCTTATTACGAATAGACCGGAAACCGGACCTAAAATATCTCTGAAATTCCGGCTGCTCTTTGCCCGATATAAATTTCCGAAAATATACGGCCGTCGACGAATGATAAATGTAAACGACCGTAATTAATGATGCGCGGCAAGGGCGAGGGAATTATGCGCGGACCGTGAATGGGATTATCGTTGAACAAATGCGTCGCGTGACAGATCTCGCACCTAAAGAAGAATTCGTGTCGATGAATTTTCATACCGTATACTTCACATTGTAGGTCGATCGTTAAATTTGAAGTTTCTGCAAACGCATAAGTTGCACCGTTACGGAATGAAAGATCTCCTAACAGAATCTATTTTTATAACTTCTAAGAGGAAAAAACAAATATATCTAATATCGTTTCGTGGAAATCTCTGATATTGCCCGAGTATACTTTAATATAACTTTTAGGTATCGTGCGAACGTTATTGGAAGTACATCGTAACGAGTTCCATTCGTCGGTAAAGAGAAGACTTTTTCTTCGCTAACGCGAGGCAATATGCTTTGGTCGAGTTTACCTTTAGAACTCTCGAGTAGCCTCGAGTCTCGATGAGCAACGAATCGCTGGTCTCAGGCTTCAATTATCCCGTACTGTTCCATCCAGAGGGTTAAGCACGGGATAATGAACGAGTACCGGTCATAATTGTCGTCATTATCGGCGAGCAGTCCCACCGATCCTACGACGCGACGCGCTTTTAACCAACCCTGTAAAATTCGTGTGCCTCGCGGCGCTCGAACGGCAACCTTAAAGGACTTCACGGTTAATCAAGATATCGATCCTGACCGTAAAAACGGATTTACGACGGTTCGATTTCTATCGCGATGGTTGGGTCCACGGGTGGCTCGATTCTCGATGCGCTACGTTACACTGTGGCGGTAGCTCATGGAGCCATGTGAAAAATGTCGATCGATCGAACGATCGCCGGTGTAGGATCGATCGAATGCCGGTTCGCCGCTTTCCACGGTCGATACAGGTTTCTGCGATGCAGATAAATAGCTCAACGAGGAGAGCGAGAGACAGAGATAGACAGAGAGAGACAGAGAGAGAGAGAGAAAGAGAGAGAGAGAGGTAGGGAGGAGAGAGGTAGCATCTAGTGCGTTCGGTGAACGGTATAATCATCATTATCCTATTATCATTAAAGTCGGAAAAATGGCGGACGGACCAATCAGCGTACGCCTCGAGCAAGTCGGGGTTAACTGCAGGTGGGGACTTGGATGAATACTCGGACCTCCCATACAGCCTCTACCTACTGCAACGATACTCTCTACTCGATTCTTTGCACATACGATCACCGATCCTTCCCACACCTGGCTGGAAAAGCCGCGTATACGACTTGTTTAATTACGCAAAATAGATGAAGCGTCGCCGCGCTGCCTCGCGTAATTATACGCCGTTTATGTGCGTGCGGTTATTAATTAACTTATCCTACGCGAGGACGAGTCAGCGAGAAATGAGTCTTTTTGTTCGCTCGATAATAAGCGAGGGAAATCACTTTGTATTTGCGAAGAAGGAATATAGAATCTGGGAGTTTCAAGTCTCGATGAACAGAATTTAGAGATGATGGTTTTTTCATTGACTTTCGTCCGCCCTTTGAGAATCTAGAATCTAGAATCTAGAATCTAAAAGCTTCGGTGCAACTGAAGGGAAATAATAAATGGCAAGATAAGACTTGGTATTAAAAATGAAATTGCCCTACTTTCGTACGAGCGGTCGACCTGAAACTTTTCGTTAAATAATCCCGCTAGTCTGACGTAAAATCGAGAAAAAGAATTTTGAGCGCCAACGATATCGTATGGAAATATGCAGCCGAAATTGTTGCAGTGTGAAATTAGTCGTACAAGCGATAGTAAAAATTATAATAAAAATTGTAACGATAATAATATGAAAAATTGATTTAAAATTCATTGGTTTCGTTTTAATTTTCAATTTAATTCTTCTACATTTTACATCGTATGTCTTCAACTCTGTGATCTTAAAGTTGAACAATACCAGAGCCTCGAAGAAAACTAGATTTACGAACCAAATTCAGCGAAGGGTCCATCGGACGCTAATTTCCGAAATTAGATTTCAGCAAATCCAGGTAACGCGGAAGGCGCCTCGCTTACGACCACGGCAAGGAAGAGGCCGCTCGGGAGCGAGAAAAATAAATTCAGCCCACGAGGATTCACGCCGAGGGGCCGCGAGGATTCACGCAACCTTAGATTCCGGTTTCACGGGTCGACGGCGCTCCAAGTTCCAGGAGTCAAAGTTATTAGGCGTCGGGACGATACATTATCGTCCACGGCCGGTATTATGGTACAAAACCAGTTCTTCTCTCTCGGATGACTCACTCGGATGGGGCCCGTGCAGGGCCCCGTTGGTTTGGCTCTACAAAAATCCTCGCCCATTAGCATATACCTACTTATCGAATTCATTAAGGTTGCCACGATAGCCGCGGAAACATGCTGCAACCACGATATCTCGGAGTCCGGGCCTCTTTTTAATAAGCGGCTTCCCCGAACGGTAACAGCGATCATTCTCCGACACTAATTGAACTTTTATAGTTATCTCGTTAGCCACGATTACTCTTACGGTCGGTCGTTCTCCGTGCTCGCCGGCGACACGTCGAGCATGTCCGCAATTTTGCACGATGTAATTATTATCGAGAGGCGCGCGGCCTAACCGCAGAGGCGTTTTTCGAACGAACCTAGCCACGGGCATGCGATCGACTTACATCCAGATTTCGATTGCTCGACTAGTTACAGGTCGCTTCACAAGTGATGTTTTGACATTTGTCATAAGACATAGCGTAGGAATTGCAACAAAATCTTTATTTTTAAAACGTTCATCGTTTCTACGGTCGTTGACGATAAATTGATTAAACAAAAATTGAAGAAAATTCTGTATTTCTATCGCAAAACGCAATTGCTTTTACTTGGAATAGATATAACTCGAAATGGTTTCTAAGCTGATGCAGACTGAATGCTAATGAACCTTGTCGACAACTTCGATGACCCCGTCTGCCCTTACTTCACCAGGACGTTCTCTATAAATGTAGTTACTTTCTATTTTTGGCGTTTCTAAATTTAGCAAATCTAAGAAGAATGTGGAAGCAATTTTTTTCTCCTGTACATGACATACAGGTATGTATACCGCAAGCCGGTACAAAATATAATATTTCATTCTAAAAAGATTTCTGTTTCAAATATTTCTATGAAAATTTTTGCAATTTTTTACTACGTTACACCAAATTTATCCTTATTTATTTAAACCATGCCAGAAAACGTTAGATGCATTATAGTTGTTAATAAGAATGCATTGCCTTAATTTGAGAAACGTATGTGTTTCTTAGGGATTTTCTTTGTCAGTTTCGGGGAGTAGAATTCGAAAATTTGGAGGCATCGTTCCCGAGTCAGCCTGTAGATCGAATTCAGAGCACGGCAGTCTGATTACTTTGGCCATGTATTGAAATTAGAGTAGTCGAGGGTTTGCGATCCCGAACGAAGTTTACATTGTGATAGTTATAGGAACGTGTATTGTAGCTGCAGTTTCCGTTCTTCCCTCGGATCTATTTGTATTTGGGTGGGGTAATATTCATTTTAGAATATTCTCGCCATAGTTATTTGAGCGTGTATCCAAGTTAGAGGCTGTCAAAGTTCGTCATTTTATACGTCATTTACATTGCAATAACCGGTGATACATGTACTTTAATATCTAAAATTGTGCAGTTCGATCGAAGCAAACAGAATTTTCTTCTTTCGACTCGTATTAAGTCAACTTAATAACGCGTGTTCGATCGTTCAATAGTTCGATAAATAACGTAGTTTTACACTTGTTCCTGTATCCATCGATTTCACTTTTTCACAAAGCCAATGCCGTTTTCTGAATTTATTGCTGCGAGAAATAATTGAAAGTTGAAAACGCGTTTGAAAACCGAAATCGCAGATTTCTATCGGGTTTGATTATTATTTTGAATTATTATCTCCTTGGATCGTAGTTTCCTCTCCAAGGGCTAATCGGCTGGTTTATGATGCTGAAATTTGACACTATTTTCGACTTGCCGCGACCTTTCTCTACGAGCCGCTGAATTATTCGTCGCGTAATACTCCTCGATTTTCATAAATTCCCCGAACGACGTAGTCTCGCGTGCTTCATACCGAGCCGTGCAATCATTTACGGAATAGTAAGTAACTATTCGTTGCCTCTTATTCAGGCCACGTTTATACTTCCACAGGGAACGTAATTTACGGGAAATGGTGCTCCACGCGGGTTCCAAGGGTCGTCGATTCGTAAACTTTGTATTACAAAGTCCTTCAGATTTATCTTTCTTTGGTAGGAAATTTGTTTTCTCTTGTCTCAATTGGCAGCTTGGCTAAGTTCTGGTTTTGGCAAGTTCTTTGAACTTTTGTTATCCTGGTCTAACCATTAACTAATTGTGATGCTTTTAAAGATATTTTTTAACTTTGTCTTATCATCGAAGATTAAAGTTAATTAAAACTGTAGAAACTACGTTAAACAATTTTCTAAACTTCATCTTTATTCATTGGTTTACAGAAATTAGTTACTTGCTACACTGTTTTCTCTTCGATTAATTAATCGGATCGATATGGCAAACACTTGTACAGCTATGCGGGCTACCGAAGGTTATTTCCAACGGTAAAGAATTTCTTTGAAACACTGTGTTTTACATTGGTATAAAGAAAACCACGCTGGTTTATCCAGCGCAACAGATGGCTTCACTTTTACGGTGAACTAGGCGGTTTCGATTAAACGAATCGCGCCTCAAGGTTCCGACGGCGCAATTAAACACGACGCTTGCGTCTCATCCTCCTGATTGAAGCTGCAATTACGCTGCAAGTTAAGACGAGTATAATATAATAATATTCGACGGAGGAATGGTAAAATTTTAAAATATCATTAAAACACTTTTACCGTAAATTATTAAAATCCGGAAGATCGGTAACTCATAGCTCAGAATTCTCTTTCATCCGGCCGTTCTTCAAAAGCATCGTAGAAACGACCGTTAATCAAGTTTGCGCAAGGAAGATTAGGCGGCGGATCAAATGGAGCACGGTAGAAAATATTGAGTAGTAAAAGGATTAGTTTCAGCTGGCATGGAGCGGCACCCGCAGAACCGAGCGCAATCTGCCGAGCAATTTTCCGGGTATTCGTCGCAACTCTGGCCGGAATATGGCTAGGTCAACCAGAGACAGCTATTAATCATGCCGATACAACTTAATTATTGTCCACGCACATGTTTGCTTCGACTCGTTTGCTCGCGTCATTTTTAGCTATAGATGTTTCATGATGAAGCGCTCCAATTGTCGTTGGAAAAGCTGAAAATTCGAACGCGCTGTTTAATTTTCAAAAGCGTCCCATTTTCTTTGAATTTGTGTATTCTTGAAAGACCGTCGGAACTTTCAAAGGCTACCAAGAAGTTGGAGGATGGATTCTTCGAAGGCGGTATTAAGAATGTTCAAAGGCTTCGAGATCGGTGTTCTGGACGCGTTGTTCGGCGAGCTAGAACACCCTTGTGCCTCGAGAGTTTCGCAGTAATTATTTTCAGGCCGCGCCTTTAACGGGTCACCGCTATCGAAACACTTAAAACGGTTGAATATTAAAATCGAGCTATGAATTTTAGAATACCATGACCAGCCGAGATAAAGAGAATTCTTCGATAGATCTAGGCACGATTTAAATAAGACACCGGTTACCGCGCACGTTAATCAATCGAATATGATTTTCATTCGAACGTCCGAGCAAACGATTCCGGATTGATTTTTTCGAGGCAGGTTTGAGCCGGTTGCACGTGGGTGGCTGTCGACCTAGCACAATCTCCGACTGTCTTAGCTCGTTCGTTTTTCATTAATTATCGTAGGCATTTTCACAGATAGGATCGCTCCGAGCTGAACCGTTCTGACACGTGAAAAAACACCGACTTTCGGACACCGACGTAATGGATTTATGAAAACATGCACGTGCACGTACTCCAAAAACTATCATCTTTTCCTTTTCTGCGAAAGCTCGGTTCGTGCTTTGCGCGTGAACCATTCGCATCTTTTAAAATTTACTTCAACAACTAGACCATATGAAAGTACAAGGTTTGTCCTTACCGTAAACTTACGTTACAAACTGTTTCCTATCGCTAAGTCGAAAGAACGCGGTAGACACAAAATTTCTTTTCCTTACTGATAGAACGATTCGGTGTTTGACCGTTCAGGAATTTGATCGTTGTACCAATCGATATTTTAATTACTAAAGTTATATCGTATAACGCTTCAGCGATAGTATTTTAATATTTTTATACAACATAGGAAAGAAATGAATTTGGTTGCTATGTTTCGGACAAGTGCCAAAGCGATTCGAAAGCATGGACAAATACATTTTTCCTGAATCTAATATCTAAATTTAACTTCCTGCTTCTGAAATATAGGAACATTGCAGAAACATTTTATCTCCGGTAATATCTTCGCCCTAAAGGCAAAACAACGCTTCCGCGCTTCCTAAGTACCTTTTCTTCCGGCGTTATCGTGCATCTTCCTTATCAGCGGGCGGTGGTAAATTATGATGACCGGTTGACGAATTGTTATCGCGAAAACGGCGCGCAAGTGGCGCGTTGTCTTTGCTACAAAATGCATCTATCTTTCGTCAGGCCAATAAATTGCACATACAACCAGTTATTTACGCGGGCGCACTTACGTGCTGCATCGTGCCGGTACACAAACGCGCGCATCTTATCTCGCTAACCATTTTCATGGAACAAGAACTATCGAGATATTCTTCGCGAGCTACGCTAACGCTCTCTCGGAACAACACGATGCCCTGACGTTTGCAACGCCCTACGTATTTGCCGTATTTTATCTAAATCCTGTTCGTAACGAGTATTATCGCGATAAGGGAATCGCTGCTTTCCGTTCGCCTTTAAATGCCACAAATTTGCCGTTAATGTTGCATTGACTTTTATTGCTGTATGATGTCAGCGTTGATTAACGGGCCAAGAGTGGAGAAACAGATGGTCATTGATAAGGAACAAAGTACGTAGTTTGAAATAGCCGACGGTGTAACGTATAATAAACAACGTCAAAAAATTCTGTCCAAGACACTCAAACTTCGTCCCAACGGTTCCTTTTTTTTCACTCGTAGAAAGATATAAAAGCTCGAGAAAGCAAAGATACAAAGAGGATCGTTTATTATGTAATTCAATTTTGATTTAGACGGCAAGACGTTTAAGGAAAGTTTGAAGAAATCAACGAACGAATCTAGAATCGAAAGAAAAGAATATAACACAGGAATACTCCGTTATTCTTTTTTTAAAATCTAGAATAACTGCATTATCAAGAATACTAACAAGATAGTCATCGTTGTAATCAATATGTTAATATCTTAACAGTAAAGTATGGATCGCATTAATTTTGCGAAGGATCGTGCGAGTTGAAAATTTTTGTGTCCCCAAGGAGCGCAATGTTTCCGATGCAACAGAAATTTCTTCGCGTTTCAGTGCAGTCACTTATCGAACGTGTAAACTAGCTGCCACCGTGTATCTTCTTCTGGAGACAGCGCAATAACGGATTTCACGATTTCCCTCGGGTCATCTGGTTACGATATCCAGTGTCGAACAGTCGATAAACTTGTCTCCGATCTGGACAAAGGGGGTGACATTAATTTTCTTAGTGGATATCAAAACGTCTCTTTCGATATACGATGGAGAAGCAAATGCGATCGCAGTATGCTCAGCTGTCGACTTACTATCCCCGTTTCATTTTCTGTTTGACAAACGTTGTTGCAGATTATACAAAGAACGCGTGATAAAATGACACGGTAGATTTATGCCGAGCAAAGCTACCAAACGCCTGAGAAGTGGACTCGATGAAATGTTACCGATCTTTTCGCGAAGCGCGATTGTTTCGCATTGTTGAGTATTGAAAGCTTAAAAGCGATACTATAATATATTCTAAATCGAATTATGTTAATACCATCAATTTTTATAAAGCGATAACGATATGGCTTTACGATTAATTTACTCTGCTAAACTTGGTTCGTAGCAATTTCAACTATAATATTTGTACGATTTGATTACAATTCATCAAATTTAATCAGTAATATGGATAGAATTTAAATCCACGATCCAATATATGAATTATACCACAAACTCTCGTTAAACATTAAATCACTCGTAATGTACTGTTGCTAGTGAATTAATTAAACTTCGTTTATTCGTACGCACCTCGAATTGTAATTTTATAAATAATTCTTTTTTTTTACTCATTCAAACCTAATTGCACGCAACGAATTGTATAACATAAATTTAGAAAAAAATGAAACGACAAGGAAAGAGTATACGACGAGAACTTCCTCTCGATAAAATTTAAAGCCACCCTACCCAAAAATAGAAGGGATGGCGCTTCGCGATGACACACGCAGAAGCGTACGTTCGTGGGTGAGGGCCACGGTATCTCTCTCGAAAAGGATCACTCCTGCGCCACTCTCCAGACACTCTCGCGTGGGTTTTATTCGTTATTGCCGATCGAGTGAGCACCAGCCCACGCTCTGCGCCGTCTTCCTCTTGTCTGCCCCCGCAGGTGCGAATCGCTCGCTCTTCCTCCGAGCCGGTCGAACCACACAGACGAAGATGATCTGTGACTTCCTTTAGCATCAATCTCCAATTTATTTCACATAATCATGGCCTAATGCTATCCGGAAGTTACAACTACCGTGAGCAGAATAGTAAAATAAAGACGTCTAGTAACGATGTTCTCGAGGAACTGTAGTTAATGTTACAAGTCGATTGCCCCTACTGGACAAAAGTGATGATTCAAGTCTGCTCAAAGATGCAACATGCAAACGTAGAATTTGTGTTACGATCATTATTTTTTGAGACGGTCAATTATTGCTATTCTATAGAAATATAAAAGTATAGTATAGAAATTTTGTACCAACTTAGCTCATCGAATCTATTTTTGAGTATTACTCGTTCTTCGATTACCTTTTCATTTATTATGCTTCGAATTCATAACAATGTAATAAAAACTTTAGTTAGTTACTTCGATACCCAATTTCTTATTCGATCCTATTTTAAATTTATTTTCACAAACGAGATGAACTTTGAATTTTATTCGTCGACTTACTTCAAAGGATCAACTTCTAACGATAGGCTTTAATAAGATCATGGGCATAATGATCAGCCATGTTATCAGGATATAATCAAACATCCACACGTGTTATGAGCAAATACAGAGCGCTAATATTTGCTCTAATGCTCTCACAATCCCCGGGTAATGTTTATCTTGCATATGGATCCGAAATCAGAATCCTGACAGTATTACGCTACCATAATTTCAATATTACTCGAGTCCGAGTCTTTAACCGCTGTCTTCTCCTCGAAAGCCTCCTTCTGTCTTCATCTTCCTACTAAAATCAACATTTACACGTACAGAATTAAGGAAGATTCATATAATAAAATGTAAATTAACTTTTACACAGACATATAATTTTCTTGTTTAACTAAATTTCTGTACTTATAGCTCTCTTTTTTTATAGGGAAACAAACATAAAAATTAAACAATTAAAACTGTCAAGTACTACGCAATGCCACCCTAGTGAACCGAGTGTGAGGGAAAGAGCGATTAGGAAGGATGATACATGTGTACCGAGGTTATTCTA
The DNA here is from genome assembly GCA_019453375.1 of Ctenoplectra terminalis. Classification (NCBI taxonomy): domain Eukaryota; kingdom Metazoa; phylum Arthropoda; class Insecta; order Hymenoptera; family Apidae; genus Ctenoplectra; species Ctenoplectra terminalis. Next base: position 48,446 of record SMSQ01026164.1, on the reverse strand, counting down.
AACCAAGTGCTACTCTTGGCTGTGAAGCCGGATAAATAAATAAAATACCATAGTTGTGATCGTTCCCCACTTAAGCCACTGTAGCAACTTAAATGTTGAGCAAGCACAAAGAATTAAAACTTTCTTAATGCCGCATAATGTCAGAAATCCACCGGTCCACCGGTCCATCGCCCGAAAGAAAACTTTCGTCGCCAGATAAGTCGATCGGGCGGTGAGAAGGCGCAGAGCACCCATTGCATAACGGTCCGAGTCAAGAATAAGAGAAGTTTGAGCGTGGCGCTGGTTCGGTCGCGGCCGGCGCGGCAGTTCTGAATGAAATTAAAGATAACGCTTCGTCATCGGGTGCCTACGCGTGAGCCTGCGAGCCGGCAGTCGCGTTTCAGCGTTTTCGGATTTGCACGACGCGCGACCCACGCGTGCCTTGCCTTTTATTTCCTGCCGCTTTCGCATCGACCCGATCCTCGGTCCCGGCTCCGGCTCCGGCGAAAAGACAAGGAGAGACAAAAAGCGAGCGTGTACCGTCTATTGACGGCGCGGCCCACGCCTGCCCGCCCCCGCGCCTGCATTCATCGAACATCGTGCGTGCAACAGCACAGGTGCGCCAACCGCTACCGATGGCTATTTCGCGCCGACTTCCTCCATGGTTTCGTTCTTCGACGCTTGGCCTTCCGAATGCTTCCTTATCTTAAAAATGCGACGCGTTCTTAAATACATATCGCAAGAAAAAAGAGGAGACGATGTTTTGCGAGAAATATACAAAATTCTGCTTTCGAAGTGGTTCAGCTTGAAGGTTTTTTCATCGATTTTTCGTTCGTGGCTTTCCGTTTAGCATTTTATTGAATTTACGCACATTAGGTACAGGATTTCGAGTTAACCGATTATAATTTCCTAATTTTTTCATGAAATTGAGAAACTGTAATTAAGTATAGTTTCTTTTTTCTCGCAAGGAAAACAAATTCTGGTTATAAAATAGTAGTTCATAGATCGTCGATGCTTTTGTTTCTTTAAAAACGATTTCAATTTTCAATTTCATAGGCTTTTTAAAACTTTTATGCAGCAAATACTTTTTCCATCGTACAAATTGTTTTTATATTGTGCCTTTGAAATTAGATTTTTGGGAAATTAAAAACCAATCTACCGTACATTTTCTGTTCACTTTTTTAATGCAGTTTGTTTTATCTTCCAAACGTGTTATCGATTAGAGGATATTCGCATTAATCATTCGGTTATCATTTGACGCTATAAACTGTGATGGACAAGCGGAACGTGCCATTGCGCGAAGCCTTAATTGTTTTGCACTTTGTAAAGGATTTTCAATATTTCAATACATATGAAATATATTTAATACGAAACATTGATAGATAAATTTATAGGTAACCCAGTAAAAAACACTTGTAACGAGGTTAATGTCAAAGCAATTGACTAATAACTTGAAACGACCCAGTTTGAAATATATATTTAAGAAATCAAGTTACTAAAACATTTTAATTATTGCATAATTAGTCAACCTCGAGAACCAACTTGAGTATCTTCGTGAGTAAGTTTTGAAGTTTCAAGAGTCACTTCAATTCGCGAAGCTGGTCACAGAAGATCTCGAATCTCTCCTCGCAAACCTTGAACAGCGAAGCTGTGTAATTCATGGACTTAAGATTTTATATCGGCTTAGGAAGTTCGAAATCCTCGCGAAACCTAAAACCTGTAAACTTTCCGGAAGGGTTTCCAAAAGTTTCAAAATTGAAAGTCCGCGGTTGCAGAGATGCGTTTGAAATTTCTAACGGTTCATTTGTCTCGAAGTAAGCGGTGACAGTTTGATCAACTTTGAGAATCCAAAAATCAAACTATCAATTGCAAGGATTAGCTTCCATTAGCTTCCATTAATTTTTCCAATCATTTTTCCAATCATTTTTCCAATAATTTCGAAAATACTTTAAACTTAAAAATCTTTTCTTTCTTCTATTTTATTAAACATTTGAGATTTATTTTTGGCAGAGCGATTAAGAGTTCTGTAACAAACGATAACCAAAGTTTATATTTTTGTAATTGAGTAATCAACTTTGATCGCTGTGAATTTGAAAACGATACTACCAAAAAATACGATTGATATTTTAAACTTAATTTTTACGTCTGCATCTGGAATCATTGACTTTTAGACCTTAGAAATTTCTTACTCGAGTACATTATTTTCTGAGTTGAGAAACAATTTTTTTCCTGTGTTATTTGGTCAAAAATTTTCAATTCGTAAAGCGATGTTTGAACGTGCTCGAGCTTCAAGCTGTGTTGTTCCCATCGCTACGCGTGTGCGTACATACACGAGAAACACGCACGAGCACCCACGTCGTTGGTCGAGTATTTATTCAGCGAACGAACGAGCGATTTTTCAACGGGTTCGAACCATGAATGAGCGGCCGATCGTGTTGCTCTTATGGATGGACCACGAGCGTTCCTTTTTTCGACGCTTTTGTAAATGCTTGGCGCCATCCCAGGGACGCAGGTTTTCTTCTCGAATCGGAAAAAAAAAATCAAGAGACGTCCACTTCGGACCGGAAGATCACAAATTTGTTGTCGAACCTGTTTTTTTTTTTTTTTTTTTTTCTAACGGCCAAAAATATTTAAAGAACTGTAGCAAGTTGGCGTTTCCGAAGTCTGTCTCTTAACCGATGACGCGAATATGAAGAACAGTATGAAATTTTTTTTCTTAAGCAGTCTTTCAAGTTCTCAAAGCATAGAAGTCACATGTGTCACATCTTAACGAACGTACTTCAACGAGATTAGTAAAAACATAGCAAGGACGAACCCATATCACCGGGATATAAAATGTTCCAGGAGGCTATAAACTCGGTACTTGAGAATGTCGACGTTTCTTTTTATACCACCACAAAGTAGAAAGCTAAAAAGATACGTAGAATCTATTCGTTCTCATTAAAAACATCAGTGTCAAACATGATCGTGTGAAAATTGTTGCACGAGTAGACAAGCAATTAGAGTAAGTGCGGGATGGTTCGACGAGAGAGGCCAGTATTAATATCTCAAAATAAAACGAATACATCGGCATATTATTATTCAGCGTCGTAAAACCGTATATATATTATATTATATTATTGCATTTAACGTTTTGTACATATTAGAAAGTAAAACTAAAATAAATTATTTCGAAACCTCTGCAAACGAGAATTGGGTTAAATGTGTAAGGTATGAACATGTTTCACGATGGATGCTCTAAGCGTAGCAAACATTTGTGATTTGTATGGAAAAGTGAAGAAAAAGCAACGTATCGACTAATTTTCTCTTGTATTATATTTTGTATAACCTACATTTTTTGGTATTTGTAACGAGTCGGCGCTCTAACCATATCATGCAAGTGAGACCCTCCGTTTGCAATGTTGGTATTTCTTGATTAAAAAAAGAAATAAATATTTTAATATGGCACGAAGTATGACTTATATATATTCTAAATTACTTACGCGCTGCTTTAATTTGCCGAAAATAATAAAAATGTAAGAAACCAGCAATGCAATGGCTTCTTTCCAAAAAGTGGTCCAACTATCCCGAACTTACCTACCCTATGAGCAAAATTATTCGTACCAGCCGACAGTTTTAAACCAGAGTCTAACTTCCGTCACAACTCGGGAACAATTCAAAGTTTCCGAAGCTGATCATTGTTCGAATTCCTGGCGCGAAGTTCTAAATTAAGGAGAAGTACCGATATCGATGAGACGCACCCCCTTAATAACGTCTCATCGTTACGATACTTTTGATGAGAGCAGAGAAAGTTAATACCTTTCTTAATAACTCAAGGAACGATCGGTAGGGTGGATATATTACGCGTGTTTGTTAACCGGGCTTTCCGCGCCCGACGACGCGCCACGCTACGTCACACTGCGTAAATGCTCCTCCTCTGTCTGTTGTAATTTTCTTCGATCAGAATAATTGCTTCCTAATGACAGGCTAATTTCGACACGCGGTTCCGCTTCGCGCCGCTAATTCGACTCGGCTCGCATTGTCTTCGCGCCCACAAAACGAATAAATATTTACGAGCGCGGCTCGAGTCATCTACATTGAAAAGGTGCGCACCGTGGCCGCCTTGGGCCTTCTTTTCCGACGTGAAAAAAAATAGCAACCGCGGGCGGGTGCCCTTGCTGACACGGGTAATGGATTCGTTCTGCTCCGTTCGAAAACAACCGCGCGATGCGGTGTTTCGAATGGTGTAGCGAGTAGTGCGTGGATAAAGTTATCACGTGCGCCGGCAGCGTATCAATTGTGTTCGAAATTTTTCCGTGTAATATATTATTATTTTCATGATTTTACAGACAGCCTAGTTGCTTGAATTGAAAAATGAGAGTGTGATGGATCGGAGTAAGTTTGTAGATTTAAAAGACAATTTTACTTCGACTCATGTTTGTCATATTTATATTATAATTGGTGCTACGAATGTTATCGAGTATCGCGAGACAATGAAAAAAAGAAAAAAAGAAAAAAAGCAATACGAGAAATGTTAATGATGGATTAGATTGGATCGAGAAATCCTTAAACTAAAAACAGATCCTTTCCCCAATTGATAAAAAGATAAAAAGTATATTGAAAGGTTTCTTCTTGACCTTCCGATCTCTCGAGCTTGGCGAGGACAATTTTCTCCCAAAGAATCAACTATCCACTATCCGATATCCGTAAATCGGCCGATAAAAGTGATGTCTGGCGTCGCGTCGGGAGCAGGTGAAAAATGACAAAAGCATATAGAAAGGATAGAAAGAGGAAAAAAGAGGAAGAAAGGCTGATCCGATAGCTTCCCGTCCACTTTCTCGAGTTACTTTTGTTCGAGGACTTGTCACGTCCAGTTGTCGATGAGCAGAACCTTCGCCTTCGTCGGAGACGGTTCTGTTACAGTGCACAAACAGCGTCGCGTTACGATCCATAGATGAAAACGAAAACAAATTAAGCGTATCTTACGATATTAAAAGACAAAAGAAGGTGGGGCGCGATTCATCGTCGTAAAATGCTAATCGTATCTTTATTTATGTTCCTCCAGACACCTTTGTCTTTGTTAGAGGCTCCGCTTGATTTTTAATTACCCTAATAAACATTTTGAATACCGCTGCTAGACACGTAATTGATCGTCGTCTTACAACGCCCAGTCATCGGCATAAGTATGTGCTTCTTTTTGATGCATCGTCCATGGATTCTGCTGATCTTACCGAGATATTGGAGCAACGCGAGACCACGGTCTGGCGAATGGCCAATTGACATAATTTTGGGCTTTTCTTTACCGAGCCCTGTCGATTTTGCAGAAATCCACCAGGTTCTATGTTGCTACGGTGCAAGAATGGCTTCGACAGGTTATATAGTCTTGTGACTATTTCTTTTTTTTTTTTTTAACCCAAGAGTAGAATTTCATGAATTTTTATTCTGGTTTAATTTAAGAATTGCAAGATCGAAATAAAGTAGGGGTATACGGGGAGCAAAATTTTCAAACTGTAAATATAGTCGAATCAATAATGTAAGGTAAATATGCTACGACGAATTATAACTATTTTGAACATAGCTATGTATAAATTATAAAGTACGAGCAAACAACATTGGACAGAGAATTCCAAATATACACTGCATACATTTAGAATTGTACACATGGACATAATTTGCGACCAATCTTGGCAATATAAATATTGTTCAATTTATTTAATTCTTTACGGCGAAGCAAAACTGCACCAATTAATATTTTTCTTTTCTCTATTTATAAAACGCGAACATTATACGAAACAACGAAAAAATATAGGCATTGCGTATTTCCTTTGAAACGGGGAAAACATAGTTACGTAGTGACTGAAAAACAAAAAATATCGCGTAAGTCTGTTTTATTATCACGATGCATGACCGAGCACGGCTTTTAAACTCACTCACCCCTGACGTTCGGTCGATGGAGACGAGCTTCGGGCACGATATGCACAACAACGATGAACGCTTGAAGCAACAGTGGATAGCGCATGGTTGCGACCAGACCAAAAGTGCACCTTACGATAAGTATGCGGCAGCCAATAGGTCGCCAAGCTTCTGCTCCTTATACCGTCACTCCTTGACCTGTAATAAGTATAAACGGATCGTCTTACGAGATGTATTTTGGAACAGGTATGTATTATGTTCCTTGCTAGTTGTTTGATGCACGTTCCATGTAGTTACGACTGGACAAGATTTTGTTTAAGTATAAATTATTTGTATAGTTGGCATCTTTNGGGGCGCGATTCATCGTCGTAAAATGCTAATCGTATCTTTATTTATGTTCCTCCAGACACCTTTGTCTTTGTTAGAGGCTCCGCTTGATTTTTAATTACCCTAATAAACATTTTGAATACCGCTGCTAGACACGTAATTGATCGTCGTCTTACAACGCCCAGTCATCGGCATAAGTATGTGCTTCTTTTTGATGCATCGTCCATGGATTCTGCTGATCTTACCGAGATATTGGAGCAACGCGAGACCACGGTCTGGCGAATGGCCAATTGACATAATTTTGGGCTTTTCTTTACCGAGCCCTGTCGATTTTGCAGAAATCCACCAGGTTCTATGTTGCTACGGTGCAAGAATGGCTTCGACAGGTTATATAGTCTTGTGACTATTTCTTTTTTTTTTTTTTAACCCAAGAGTAGAATTTCATGAATTTTTATTCTGGTTTAATTTAAGAATTGCAAGATCGAAATAAAGTAGGGGTATACGGGGAGCAAAATTTTCAAACTGTAAATATAGTCGAATCAATAATGTAAGGTAAATATGCTACGACGAATTATAACTATTTTGAACATAGCTATGTATAAATTATAAAGTACGAGCAAACAACATTGGACAGAGAATTCCAAATATACACTGCATACATTTAGAATTGTACACATGGACATAATTTGCGACCAATCTTGGCAATATAAATATTGTTCAATTTATTTAATTCTTTACGGCGAAGCAAAACTGCACCAATTAATATTTTTCTTTTCTCTATTTATAAAACGCGAACATTATACGAAACAACGAAAAAATATAGGCATTGCGTATTTCCTTTGAAACGGGGAAAACATAGTTACGTAGTGACTGAAAAACAAAAAATATCGCGTAAGTCTGTTTTATTATCACGATGCATGACCGAGCACGGCTTTTAAACTCACTCACCCCTGACGTTCGGTCGATGGAGACGAGCTTCGGGCACGATATGCACAACAACGATGAACGCTTGAAGCAACAGTGGATAGCGCATGGTTGCGACCAGACCAAAAGTGCACCTTACGATAAGTATGCGGCAGCCAATAGGTCGCCAAGCTTCTGCTCCTTATACCGTCACTCCTTGACCTGTAATAAGTATAAACGGATCGTCTTACGAGATGTATTTTGGAACAGGTATGTATTATGTTCCTTGCTAGTTGTTTGATGCACGTTCCATGTAGTTACGACTGGACAAGATTTTGTTTAAGTATAAATTATTTGTATAGTTGGCATCTTTTTTTTTTGCTTTTCTATAAATTGAATTTTCTTACGATTCTTAAGATTTTTCTATACGATCGCATTGTCATAATCTTAAGGTGTTTTTTTATAATTTTGAGAAAAACTATATTTTAGCGTAACGATTGAAAAATTTGTTCAAGAAACAAAATTAATTATTTTTATTAATCAACCAATGCTTTTTAATTTTGTACTCGATTGCTAGCGAACTCGAAGAATCCCCAGGACTTTCCAATAGATTAGAATGCCAGACTATAAAATGTATGGAGGCTCGCGTTTAATCCAGGACAATCCTTGCAAGCGTTTTCCGTAAAGATATTCGCGCGAACGGTCCAATATCGGAAGGATTGTAACCAGATAACTGGGTTGGTTCGTGGATAAACATTTCCGTGAACTTTTTCTATTATTTTCTCAGCGGCGGTGTGCTTACGCTTTACGAAGCGCCTCGTGAAATAACAAGAGAGGTAATCTCGGTTCGCGACACGACAACTTGTGCGAATTAAGGAATTAAAGCTGAATTTCGGTGTTTCGAAGCTCGCAAGGAAAAGCCTGCGGGTGCTTTTCCAACGGCTTTGGTCTGAGATATGAATCTTGTTATGCGAGATTTTCATGGCCCGACAACTAACGCTCTGTAGTTATGATAATCGGATTTGGCCGGGCCATGCTTGCTTCACGATTGGACTCGACAACCGTACCGACCTTTTCTTATAGTCTCTTACCGAATAGTCGGATTTATCCTACACTCTGACTTACACGCCTCTCCGCCGACGATTATTCTAGGAACTGTCCGATCAATTCAACACCACGGCTAACACGGATTGACGAATCATCGAATATGGGCTGTAAGTTGGCTCAAGATAGAGAAGGATTAAAAGAAACAAGTTTAAGCAGAGCGTCTTATAGTCTCTGGCAAAGTAGCTTCTAGTTTTTATAAAGTTTTAATTTTTTACGGTTTGAGTTAGGTAGATTACAGTCTAGTTGAGCTGTTGATAAGGAGCCGTGGCCATAAGCTGTGAAACAATTGAAAGATAAGATTATTCAAAATTATGAAAAAACCACGTTAACACAATTTAGTATAACTACAATGTTTGCGATGTATCTAAATATACGACAAACTGTGTCCTTCAGAAGTGATGCACTTTTATTAACTACTACTGTACGCGTGCACAGTGTTTGATATTACTGTTCATAGTATCTGTGCTTCTGAAACTTGGAGTATTTTATTTTTGGTCTGTTGTTGAAGCTCGCGTAAACTGTAGGGACGTAATATTTCTGGAAAATATATTTCAACTTTATTTTCCGTATTATACTGTTGACAGTTGTAGATTTCTCTGAGTAAGCATTAAAATGATAACAACTTGAATTGGTTTAGTAATACCAGAAATAATTGTATTGTTCATCTTATATAGTACAGCTGTTTAATTTTACCATTAAAATCGAATGAACTATATTCCATTCGTCATTATTTTCGTATATTTCCGTAAACATTCGTATAAAGCTATATAAAAAAACTTAGCATAGTTAATAAAAAATAAATTGTAATTATTACGTTACGCTTTTTTCACCTTTATCAGTCGAATGAATGCAACATAAAAAAGTAGCGCTTTAAAAGGAACGGAAAAAAAGCGCGATTTGAAATTGTTCGATGAGTTATGTAGCTCGAACCTAGACCGTACAGAAACAAGTGTTAATTGCCATACAGGTGCATCGGAAGCTTGTTCATGTCGACAGGTATCCCCGAGTGGCTAATTACTAATTTCATAGACACAGGGAGATAGTTAATCAACTGACTTTGATTTCCCCAAACCCTTTCGGTATTCCACAGCGTTTCGCAAGTGGTGACTGCGACCCTTCTATGAGAGTTGCTAATTAGAACAAGAGTCGATCGTACGTGCAAGCCTCTCTCGTGTTTCTCGTTGCACACGAAACTAAACTCTGAGTTTACGATCTTCTTGGTTTCAAATCGGAAAATTGAAGGAAAACGTTCAGCCAATAGCCAACTCACGGGTAATTAGCAGTATATTGTTAATTACTTGCCTCTATCGAAATTATTTTTTATTTTATAATTGTTTCAATCCCGCGTAGATTTGCATCCAATATGGTACACGTTATTGACTAAAATCTATATAAGCTTGACAATTTGTTGAATTTCGTCGAAAAAATTGGAATACATTGTTAAACATTTAAAAAAATACAGTAGTGTAAAAGTCGATATTTTGGATCTCTAAACGGAAAAGTATAATAAATAAATTTAAACGAACACAGCGTAATGCCAATTATAAAGACTGTTGTGTCGCGACTAACAAAGATAAGGAAAACAAGTGACACGGGGTATAAGATTAAAAGTTATCGACCCTACGAATGGATCGACGATTTACCACTTTCTGGAAGAGACAATAATTTCTATAACGATAACAGAATGTCCTGGAACTCGTTGCAACGTCGATCGACGTGTCCACGGAGTTCTTCGTTCGATTGAAATTGAATCAATGCGAGGCTTGTTTTATTCCGATCGAATCTTTACTCCGAAACCCGTTCATTCGCTAAACTGTGTAAGTACGCGTTAAGAAACAAACGTCTCGTTGGTATTGGACGTGGCCGTGGAATATTTATAAGAGAGGCGCGGTTTTAAAGCGTATCCTGTCGTCTGAATTGAGTTGTCGCGCGTGTAATATGCCACACAAGACGAGCACATCGGTAGAGATAAACGACCCGGACGTTGCTCGAGCTCGATGAGAAATTGTCTCAAATACGTCCGTATAACGAGACTTCTATCTGATCGAGGGTGATGTTTTCATCTTTCACGTTTGGTCACTTTTGTTGTAATACGTTTTATTGATTAGCGGTCTTTCATAATAGCATATTTTGCAATTTTCCGTACACGCAATGTCTTCAGTTGCTTATAAATAAAAGAAAACAATAAAAATGTGTTCAAATAATGTTCTACATTATTTTTATTTTTAACTTAATCTTAAAAGTGTATATTACCGATGGCCACGCGCTGTATAAATATAATTTCACGCGTTCCAAATCTTCCACATCGTAGAATATACATGGAACACTTTTATTTTGTACATTTTCTATCTGAAAAGAATTACCCATAGGGAATAAATCACGAAATTGCAATACAATACCGCACACGGTACACGTGATTCTTTCGATTCCGTACAATTTCGAGAGTCCGCCCCTATTTCTCTGCTCTTTGGTGCAATTATCGATACATTATCGGTTCTGCTTACGGTAAAATTCAACCGATTCTCTACGTCGTCGAGCAGTTGCAAAACAAATGTTTGGTCTGCGTCATGCTACAATTTACGAATATAATAGCAACATTCGAACGATTTGGTCCAACCTCAAATTTCATTATATGAAATTGCTATTCTATTCGTACAGCGAAAGTAACACTTCAACCGTGAATATGCTATCAATTTTGAATCCAATATTCAGAACTATATTAAATAACACGGAAGTGAAAAGTTTTGACGAATTACCTTTTGAGGTATAACATTCAATGTTCTTACTAAATTCCAAAAATATTAAAAATTACTTGAACTTTTACATGATAAAATCGACTCTACGTTGATAGCGACCATAGAATCGAACGATCGTTGTTGAGTGCGACGACAATGGACAAAGGTACAGACGCAAAGATTCGAGGTGTCAGGGTCCACTCGAAAAAGAGGCACGTGGGTCGATGTAGACGGTCCACGAAGTGAGAGGTACCGGAAATGCATTCGAGTAAATGTTAGAACGCGTGGGTAAGCGCGTGTGAAAATGCGTACGCTTCGGGGAAAAGGTACGAAGGAATGAGAGAGAAAAAGTTGGAATAAGCGGAATAAGCAACGAACTCGTTCGAGCGGGATTTACTCCTACGAATACGTATCGGCGCTCGCCTCCGACTAATTCGCAGACGTTAATGGTAGTTACTGGAGAGGCTGCCGAGAACGGAAGTGTCCGAGTTATTCTGGACAAAAATTGTGGACAGCACGGTCGTCTCGATCGTTGTGCAAGTCGACTATACTCGGAAATTGTTTACGTTCAATGAATTTTTCCAATGAAATTGTGACCGAGTGTAGACACAAAGCAGATACAGAAACTTAGAATGTAAACAGGTATGACAAAAGATTGACGATGCGCTACGAAAAAGCAAACAACGGAAATCCTGTGAGCGATATCGTTTTCCCTTGATCGTTTTCATTCTTAGTTTACGATAAATTTATATGTATAAATATATTTCTTCTCTCACTTTTTTTTTCTTCTTTTTCTTTTTAAAGGTTTTTTTTACAAATGTAACTCTCGACCGGAAATGATTTATAATACATTCACGGACGTCCGACGTTCGACGTCATTTCTGCGGGCATAATAAAGATGCCTGGCAAAGGCGAATGCACAAGTTTAATTAATATCAATGAAACGTAAGAAGAAGACGCACCAGTCAGAGGGATGCAATGCTCCGGGCAATGATAATGAAGCCACTCCGTGTCAGACTACAATCGCGGTTCCGTACTTTATAATCCCTCTTTCAACGGGACTTGATCAACTTATTCGTACACGGCTCATCCTTCTTCTCCCTTTTTTGCTCAGATCCCCCTCGGATCGTAAAAGCTCGTTTCTCATTCGCGCTTTTTCCCTTTACTTCGCGTTCTTCGACTTTGTTCGTTTCGTCGTCGTGATCGCGGTCGTCGTTGCTGCCGCCATCAACGACAACGAGATCACCACTTTTCATCCTCTGGTGAAATTTTCAAATTAATTTACACGCGACCAATTTACGCTACGTTCAGGTAATACAATATCTGGTAGTTCGTGCATAATTTACGGGCCAGAGATACGGAACGTACGGGACGACAAAATGTTCCTCCGATCCGACGACACATACGCCCGCGCCCCCGAAAAACAACCGCGACGTCCGACAAACCGTGATTCACACCTACTCGAAAGCGATGCAAAGTGGAATTTATTCTTTCCGCGCTTTCTCGCGTACCCATACGCCTCTACGGTAAACGTCAAGGTATAGGTGAATTTATTAAAGCCCTCAAAGAAACGTGAATGGAAATATGAATGGAGATATGAATAGAAACCGAATGAAAGAGGAAACAAAAAAATTTAGAGACTACAATGCACGTGTGGAGAAAGTAATAAAATTTTCGTAGCGCTTCTTCAAATTGATTGATTCAATTTTTTTATATTCCTGACAAAATTATTTTGAGATTCAATAATTTTTTAATGAAATTTCTATCAGAATTTTAGAATTAAACGCAACTAGTTTTATCCGATATTATTAATGCATCTCTCCGTAGTGCAATATCTCTGCAAATTGAAGTACAAATGAAATTTTAAATCCAAAGAAAAGATTCATCGATTCATCGATCGCTGACTTTAGATGTAAGTTTGAAAGAAAGGGTGGAAGAACCAACCATGAATCGGCTTTAAGCGTGCATCTCTCGATCGCGAGGACGGAGGCGACCAGCTTGTCGGGTAAATATTCATGTGTGATTTATAGGAGGTATACGAGTACAAAGCGCGTGCAACGGTCGAGGCGCCGTTACCACGCTGCGACTCATTGTTCCCCGAGTGATGGATCGAAGTAGAACAGAAAGGTTATTTACGTTTTCAAATTAATCACGACTACTCCTTGGAATGTTGCGACGCCCCTTTCCTTCGGGGATGCCGCGCCTTACCAAGAATTTTCTCAATCTGAGCGCGCGATTTTGGCGAATCCTTGCGAAATGGATTCTGTGAAACTTTTGTTCGATCAGAGAAATCTGATAAATATAAGAGGAATCGGAAAATTCATCTAAAAAGTGTATCGATATGGAAGACATTTTTAAGTACGCTATTGTCTAAAAGGTTGAGGCTATGGTTTATTCTGTACTTATATTTGAAATTGTTAGGTGAAAATACTTGATCTCTTATCGAAGCGTGCGTATTTGAAAAATTTTGGAGCTTTTATAAAATATATAATAAAAGTTCGTCACAATATTAGAGTTAGAGGTAGAGGAAAAATAACGGAGGTAAGGTATTAATTTCAAACTTTGAAGCGGTAGTATATACCTTACAAAACTATTGGAAGTGTATATGATATACGGATGAAACTATAAAAAGTCCCATTATACGAAAATTATTATGCCATTATAAGAATGATTATGGTTGTAAAATTCAGCAATAAAAGCAAAACAATTGACTAAATCAAAGAAATCATAATAATTTTTTATGCAAAACAATTTTTTGCGATTCGAAATCAAAAACTTGAAAAAGGCAACCAGCAGTTTTTAACACAGAAACTTCTCAAATAGGAATGTTTATTTCGATGAATTTATGTTGACGCGTAGCTTGCTCGATCACCCATTAAGATATAACGCGCGAATTTCGCATGTATAATTTATGCGATGTTTATCGTGCGTACGTAAACAATTATTTCAGCCTGCAAACGCGTTAACATAAATCAAGCGAATTTGTACATTGTTTGTTCTTCGCTCTGTTATGACAAAACATTTCTATCGTGCTTTAAAGCGTAATAAATTTTATACATGGTGTGAAAGTTCAACTCTTTTTAGTTTCAAATTTTTTTTGCACATCGTTCATTAATTATACGAGCAGGTGTTGGCAGAGTTGTCCGAAAAATATGAAACTTTTGTTCTTGACGAAGTTAAAATTTCATGTAAACATAAACGTTCGCAATGGTGCATCGATGAAATTGAGTAATTAAAAAATTAAAAAATTAAAAAATTAAGAAATTAAGAAATTAAGAAATTAAAAAATTAAGAAATTAAGAAGTAAGAAATTAAGAAAATAAACTTACCAAGACGATATAGGAAAATACGTATAAAATTAAGATGCTTCGAATTTCTTGGTTGAAAATTAATTTAAAAGCAAAATCAATAAAGATGTTACAAGAAGGTACTTTACACATTCTTGCAAAGCTTCGCGGATCAGAGTTTAGCTTGTTTGCCTCTTTTCTCAATTACGCACCGGTCAGCTTGTTACCAGATTTACAGATTACACCAAACGAGTAGGTTAGGTTCAGATAAAAATGCTCTCATCTCTCGCACATGTTCGTGCACGCGAAAGAACTAATTATTTCTGTCGATACTTTCTCATTTCTCAGCGGGCACACGTGCACGACTTGGGCAGCATTTTATTTGTCGAGCAGAGTGGAAAATTGTCGATGCGATCGGCCACGGAGGGTAGAAATTATGTTACATGTTAACGATAATTTAAGAACAAGTAGAAACCCAACGGTATTATGAGATGTCCATGGTCCGTTCGTGTTCGGACCGGCTTAACGATTTAATAATTGCGCGGTTCCCTTCGTATTCGGAACAACATGGTCGTTAAGTGCGATGTAATTCGTTGCCTTCGGATTTGATATGCAACTTGCCAAAGCTTGACGAGGACCTCCACTGTTTGTTTTTACGTTATCATTATCGTGTAATAACATAACGCCGCGAGGAAAGCGTCTGATTCGTGTCAATTAGTCCGCCAGGTGTAAGATAATTACGATATTTTACTCGAAACGAGACATCAACCTATTTCGAACAAAGGTTAAACTACCTCCCTCGTGAGATTTCCGCGAAAAATTCTTAGCGTGTCGTTTCGCCGCGTAATTAAATGCTGGAAAAATTGCGGAAATGCCGCGAAGAAACCTTCGGGACGCCTCGACGATTCGCAGTGCCAACTGTGGAACGCGTAACGCTATAAGAAACTTTTCGTAGAAGCTTCCGTACTTTAATTAACGATGAAGATTCGCGTTAAAGCGCGGCGACGGCGCGTTCCGGTCGCTCGAGCAAACGAATTCAAGTTAACGCGTCGCGAAACGAACAGAATATCGTCTGTCAGCTGTAATTTCCTCCCGATCGTTCTTCCGCTCTTCGAACATGCTTTATATTGCTCGTTAAAGCAAGCGAGCCAAGTAGCGAAGATCGTCCTCCTGTCATAGGTGATCCGTTTCCTCGGGCTGCGCTTTCTGTTCCGCGCAAAAACACGTCCAATCACTCTGTCGCTGTTCTTTTGCTATTCTGCTCGGTGAAAAATTGACGCATCCTCGTGCTTCGCTTGCGAGAGATATTATCGGCTCAACTGAGAATCGTCTGCAGTCTACACTATATATTGAGCCGTTGATAAATGTGTTGGATCTGTGCAATATTTACTCAGTTGAGTAATAAGATGTTACCAGATACGTAAGGAGTTTAAGGTCTACAGCTTTATTGTATAATTGTCCGTATACCACTGATTTTTAGTCAGGTTTTTTTTTCAGAAAGCTACAAAAAATTTCTATATCGCAATTAATCATTTATCGTCCAAATAAGTTGCAAGATTAAAGATTCAATTTAACCTAAAACTCATTTGTTGAGATAAAAATGTTAAAGCGAAAAAAAATGGGAATTTAGTTTGCGTATAATTAAAATTTAATAATTACTTTTAATAATAATTATCAGTGTTCTTAATACCTCGGATCAACATGTGTGGAAAAGAAAGAATTATCGACAGTTCAAATTCTACCTGTTTCATCGTGTTTCGAGTTCGTTCAAAAAGGCAGCATAGGTCGAGGATCTGAACACTCGTCGTTTTGCGAGGAATTTTAATTAGCCGTACGTACGTATCTCACAGTTCGATTATCGATTCCCGTGAGTGACGCGAGTCACGTAAAAGTATCCGTCGATAAATTTCACGGTACAGCCGGGGCGCGCGAAATGGTGCATCGTCCAATAAGTTTACGAGCCGGAATCGGCGTATCGTCGTTTACAGACAAAGCTCTAAGTTCTAAGTTTCGCGTCCGACGTACTAGCACGTATCGTAAATAAACCTGTGTTCAAGATTCGTTTAACGAATCGTTAATAGAACGTCTGTGTCGAGAGTTAATTTGCGCTTCGAGTATATTTCATTTATATAATATTATAAAGAGGTATAATAATAGTGATAGTAGATTTGGTATTTCTATCGAATAGCGAACATTGTTCCAGCCGAAGTCAGCAATGTAACATTCGAAATGAAAAGATGAATGTACAGAGGTTATATTTGACAAACAATCGTTCATAAATGTTTGCGGAAAATGGCAAACATTCGTTAACGTGCGCGTAAAGTCAGCGTAAATCCATGTTCTCTCCAATATCGCTTTAAAAAAATGAAAAATTATAGGATGATTTTGTGTTCATTCATCTACAGGTTTATCATCAACCTTAATATCTTTATTTTATCACGTCGCGATGCTTTAATAATGAAATTAAAAGGTCGTACCAGGATCGTTGGAGCGAAACGAAATATAGTTAGTAATTACAATGTTCCCCCATAAAATTGATCGGTTACTTTTCCAGGTTGAATGGCACACTCGTTAACGCGTTGTCTATCCAGAGCTCTTTTTTTTCCATTATTCTCGCGTAACGAGGTAATCTCAGCCGACGATTACTAAATAAGCAAATAACAAACAGGCGGCAGCCGACGGCAGCTGCTTTCCGTGAAACTAATCCCCTGCACGCGGCAAGTGCTCGACTCTGTACAACGGATATTCACAACTTTGTCGATAATTTTCAGATTTCCGATTAATTGCGTCCCCCCATGGTGTAATAACACCGAACCAACGGCACGCTTTACTCTGTTGACACTTTTGCACGCGATAAATCAGACGAGCCCTGAGGAGCAGCGGGAACTAGTTGCTACCGAGCCTTGTTTTTGGATCTTGCGAAAAATATTCCATAGGTTTGAATCTTTCGCGTCCTGCTATTTGTTTCGAAACAATTTTCAAGTTATCTTCGTAAATTTTCCGACGATTAAAGTCGAGGTGCAGAACTGTGAAATTAATTTAAATAGAGTTTATTCGAAACTTAGGTTAGAAAAGCAACTTTGGGAGAGCATTGTAAACAATTCGTTCATCGAGCTGTACGGTGTCGAAAACAATCTAGAAGCGAAGTTTGGAAAGGGTTGAAACGTGCACGGTCGAAATTGTTAATTGAATTTATAGCGTTGCAGGGGGAACTTCGTTAAACGAGGAGACCTCGTTCGTTCGTAATAATTCAACGTTACTGTTTTCCGCGGTAATTTCAACTTCATTGTACGCACCGGTTAATATAGCGCGATAACAGATTTCGTACTCCTCGATATTTTATCCAATTATCGTGTAATTTTGCATTTCGCGAAACATGACGCGAACGTGATTTATTTAAACGCGACCGTCTGGCCACGCGAGAGTGCGGTGTCATTCGATCCACGTTAAGAGATTTTAATTTCTGCAACTGTAATTTCTGTAAAGCCACTTAACGAACACCTCGATGTCGACGTCCAATAAATCAACTTTGTCAAGTGCCATTTTTCAGAATTAGCGAGTGTAAGCAGGATAAAAAAAGATATATCGGAGAAATTAATATTTGCAAAATAAATTTTTCGATAAATTGAAAAATATTTTAAGGAACGGTGAATGTTAAAACTTTTGAAACGTTTCAATTCGAATAATATTTAAGTTTGAATTTGAATTTGAATTTAAATTTTAACGATCGTACGTTGAAAATAATAATATTGCTAGATGTCTTTTACGACTACAATATACGAATGCAATCAATTGAAAAAAATGTCAATTTTCGCATTTTCCATCAAACGATCGATCGGTGAACGATCCCTTCGATCATTGTTCGCGTATCGCGATCTTGTTCGTCATCGACGATCGTTTCTGGAAAGATTCGATGCCGTCGACGCTCGCAGCGACACCAGAACCTCACCGTCGTATCCGGAAATCGGAAGCCCCGATCGTACAATTCGTGCGACTGCGATACGTACCCGTGGCGAATCGTGTCGTTCCTGTGGACACGTGGTGGCGATGGTGTGGCACACTATTCCGAAACACCTGCGCGCACGTTCTCCGCACAATCGATCGTGACGAAGATGCGACACACTGGATCTCTCGACACTGGAGGTAGGCTGTGCCTCCCTCGCGACCACCTTCTCTCGGACAGGCGGCGTTCGCGTGTGGCGGTGGCGGCGGTTTATCAGCTTAGCCGGTTCATCACCTGACAGTTCACTTTTCGCCGGAAGTCCTGATGTGGATCACGAAATCGCGCGCCTCGGAAGAAACTCGTGGGGGAGGGCCGGCTACGGCCGAGTAGGGGGAGTGTGAGGGAATGCACCGGATAGACGGCGGCGGGAAGGGGTGGGAGAGAAATGGACCGGAGGAACCAGAGGAACGGAGGAAAATAATCGCGGTAAAAAATGAAGGCAAGGAAAAGGAGAAAAGGGGACAGATAAAGAAACAAAGAGACAATAACGAAGGGGGTGAAAAAGAAAGGGGGAGAAAGGTGGATAGCAGTCGCAGAGGGAAGAGACGTAACGATGATAGACGGGTAGTGGCAGTTGAGGGAGGTGGAAAGAGATAGGGAGACGGAAACGAAGCGAAAGGGAGGGAGACAGAGAAACGGATAGAGAAAGAGAGAGATAGAGAGGGAAACAGAAATGACGGAACACGGATGCCGCGTCCAGCGGAGAAGTCGTGGGCACGATCGCCGTCACAACACTAGCGGTCCGATGGTACACTCTTCCGATGCTACGTACACACGGGTTCTCTCCTCTCCGTGTCCCTGTTCGCCGTTTCTCTGTCTCGTTCCCTCTTCTCGATCGATTGGCCCTGTACGCGTTCGCCTTCCTCCCGCCCGCCCCCCGGCTACGTGTATTCACAGCTCTCGCGGCTTCTATCTACGTATATACGATACGTATGATACACGGATTATTACGCGTGTCTATTACGCGGCTCGATCTTTCGTCTCTTTTCCGCCTCCTCCTCGGCTCGATTACGCTTAACGGAGAGAACTCGAAGGTTCCCTCCTACCTTGGACGGCCGCAAAAGCACGGACCAAGAACCGAGACAGGGCAATCTACTAGGTAAGACTAGTTCCTCCACCCAGTCGTGGACCCGTTTTCTGTCGGCCACTCTCCCTCCCGTTTGCTCTTTCTCTCTTTTTCTTTCTCTTTCCTCTCCTCTCTCTCTTTATCTTTCTCAGCCCCTCCCGTTCCGTCGTTCTCCCCCTGCCTCGCCATCTCCCTTGCCACTTCTTCCTATCCGTTGCTCTTTTTATCGTCTCCGTCTCTTGTCTGTTTCTTTCTTCCTCTTTATCTACACGGTCTACCTTGTACCATCTCCCGTGACTTTGACTCTCCTTTCGAGTCTTTCCAATTTTTCGAGTTTTTCGAGTCTTTCGTCTTTCGTCTTTCGTCTTTCGTCTTTCACCCGAGGAATCCTGTCTCCCTTTACTTCTCGTCGCTCCTTCGACGCGACTTTATCTACCCGGACTTTAGACCACTTCTTTCCAAACTTTTGCCCTTTACCTTCGACGCTGCGACCAAACCGATCCTGTCTTTGCTCCCTCTTTTCCCGCAACTTTGTTCGCCAATTTATATTTATATCACCGCGTCACTCCGATCTATTGCGAAATTCCGTCCCTTTCTCTCGATTCCTCGAGGTTTGCTTTCGCTTCGTTTTATTCTCGTTTTATTCGTCCCATTCGTACACACTGGCTTTATTCCTGTGACACGTTGCAAACGTGTATCTCGCCAACTCTTTCTCCCCTTTCCTCTCTCGCTCTTTCTTTCTCACTCTCTCTCTCTCTCTCTGTCGTTCTCCATTCGACCTCTGTCGTTTCTCCTTCGAATTTCGTTCCCGTTTGTTTTACCCGTAATTCGTGTTGCTCGTTAGCCGTTGCGTGCACTCGCCGCGTGCGCATAAATCTCCGACGTGTCGCGAATTTCTTCTCTTTTTCCCGCGGTCGTCTTTATTCGAGCTCGTTCCTGGCCGAGCGCATGCATGCCGTCGATCTACCACGCGCGAATAAACTTCGAACCTCCGCCGATCTATACTCTGGTCGCGCGGCTCAATGCCGACCACGGAATAGACGATAAATACTCTCCTGCCTCGTTTCGAGATCGCTTGTTTCCTTCTTTCGACGAGTTCATAAATACCGAGGAGAACGATCGATTGTTTCTCTGTCGACGCGTCGTTTCGCGAATTAGCATAAATTTGTCTCGACGTCGTTCTTGTTATCCGCAATCTTCCGCTACCTTTCTCGTCCTAGGTGCGCTCCATTCGACTTGATTCGTCTCGATTCGTCTCGATTCGTTTTGGCATTGTTAGTTCGAAAGAACGTTCCAACGTTCCAACGTTCCCCTGATAAATCGGAGGATCCTTTTTGTTGGGAACCCCTGTTAATTCAGCACACGATTAGCGTTATTCCTTGTTTTCGCGTTCAGGTGAACAGATCTCGGATAGTTATACGGTAAAGAAAAAAAAAAAAGAAAAAATCAGATTCTGTTGTTCGTTATGTATATTAAAATTTTAAGCAATAATAATTGTATCGGTTCCAAACTATGTTCTGGCAAATTTTATCGGTATCGTCGCTGGAACGCGTTCTGCGACACTCCATACGATAATTACGCGTTTCAGGAATCCCATGCTGCATGAATACGATTACAGGAAGCTGTGACTCGACGGAAACAACACTGGCCACGTGGAGCAATTTTCTTAGCGTCCGAGAGCCGCGTCAGAAAAATACCTGTTGCAACAGAATTAATTGTAGTCGTACGATTACACGATCGAAACGGTACGTTTTAGAATAAATATGGCTTGCAACAAACGCGCGTTCTTCGGAGGAAACTTCTTCTTGGAGATTACCGCGAAATCGTTAGAACCTTAACGCTAGAACTATGAACGATTAAACTATTGCTATTTGTACAAAAAAAAAAAAGAAAAAAAATAATAGATATTTGAAAAAATAATGCAGAAGAAACAAATCGTTAGTAGTATCTTTTATAAAAAATGCATCGTTAAATTTTTTAATCGCTTTGGTAATTACAGTATCAAATGATGTAACCTATGAAAATTCTTCCCGACAATTACACGTTCTACGCTCTCCGCCGCCGCTTTTCAAATATCAAATCTATTAAAGAGAATTTTTCGCACGATGAATCCACCGTGCAACTCTACATCGTTTTCGAAGAATTTTGCTTCGAGGAAAACAAAGATCTGTCTGTAAAGTTTGGAGGATTCTTGGAAGAGGAAAAATATAAGAAACCTGCTGGTCTCTGAGTTTTATATTTTTATTTGAGTCTTCTACCTTGTAAAATAAACGTTGAGGTCGAGAAGAATTTAATATAAGTTTTTTGATTGTGTTTACAAGATTGACTTTACCAAGTTAGAAATAGGTTTTTAGTATGGATCGATACGTAAAACTTTTAAGTATAAACATGCTAGAGAGAAAGATTGTATTTAAGATATTATTCTGATTTTTAATAAATGGATTTTCATAAATATTCATGCATATAACATATGCTCGAGTGACGTGGTACTCAAAGATATTACGATACGCGTAATTATTGTTATCATGTACTAAAAGGCAACGTCCGCGTGTATACGTAAATATTATTACCATGTTGGCGAAACGAGAATAAAAAATTAAGCTGAAAAGCTAAATTGTATTCCACGTTTAAATACATCGATACGTTTAGTCCCATTTTTATTCGCAGACGCGTTTCGTAAAAAAAATTCAGTCTCAAGTTATTGTATTGTACCTTTAAACTACCTTGCAGGGCTATCGTCATGTTGCACAGTCACTGTAGTCGTAACCATAGGTAAGCACCGCGTACGATTAATCTAACCAACAAATTACTTTTTATCGCACGATACACCAACTTACAAGCGGTATAACATTTTTTTTTTTTTTTTTTAACTTCACCCTTTGTCCTTCGTGTTCTGTGATCCACTATCTAGATAACGACTTATCCGGTCTCTCAGAAAAGTTACTTCTTCCACAATTTCTCGTCCCTTTTGACCTTTCCAGTTGGCCGAGATTTATCTCCATTGAATTTCACCACTTTGTCCTTTCTTTCTTCGAGAGCTTTTTTCTTCTTCTTTTCCTTTATCTGTTTTTTTACATCTTTCCGTCTTTTATGCGTTAATTCGTCATCAAAAATTGTTCGCGGCGCGACGTATTAAATCTCTTACGATGCTTCGTATGTTTTAAAAATTGCTATTTCGATCCTGAAAGATTTACAAGTTATAAGGATCAATGGTGTTTCTTCGAATTACAAATGGAGCGTCGTGTTGCCGCCAGGTTTACATCGTAGAGGTGACAAAAGAGCGAGTAAAGGCGGATCTGAAAGCAAGGAAACGATACGTTGCAGCGGCGTAACGTGGCATGAAGGGTTAAAGCAGCGTCACAATGAAATTGAATGGTATTCATTTCAAAGCGCATCGTGCCGTTGCGATATCGTGTACGGTGATTGCATGGAATACAATAGTCAATATACAAGGATCAGCCGTATACCGTTGCCATCCACTGAAATACCTTTGCCATTTGTATCTTTGGCTGCTGGAAGCTCAAGTTGTTTGGAAAACGCATAGAATCTCTCTATTTAAATTAACTCTCAGTATTTCAGAAACCTTTTTATATAATTTCTGTTTCTGACCATATGAAATATCAAAGAAGCAATTCTTTCTCTCTGTCTCCCTCTTTTTTTTAACAACTTTGTAACGTAGGTTAATTTCAAAATTGCATAGATATTTTGAGGTAATTTATTTACACCTACCTTCGAAGGAATCAAGAAACAATCGAAACAGTTGTGTTAAAACTGTTCGCGAAAAGTTTCTCCATCTTGAATTAGTTACTTTTCATCTTTTTTAATAACATTTTATAAAACTGGATTCCTCTTACGTATTAGGCTTCAAAAACTAAAGGAATTTAATTCTTTTTAGGAAGATGAATTTTACGCGCGAGGGAAAGAGAAAACGGTAAAAGCATTGGGATTACAAATGTGATAACTGATTCGAAAGATTGGGTCAGAAGGACGAGATGTTTCCTATCTAGTTACAAGCTGATCGATATTGTGTTTGGGAAAACGAAGCTGGTAACGAATACAACTTTCCTTATGGAATCACGATGACAGGAAGAGCCTAATATTATTTACTTATCGAATCCCTAATTCCGATCCGAAAATAGCGTGAGTTCTTCTTTCGAAAGGTGGATAGATACAGAAAGGTCTCATTAAAGGGATAGAATATGTAACTGTATACCATTGTTCGAGTTCCGGTACAGAAAGATCAAATTTCCGGTATCAAAAATGAAGGTAGAGCATGGCGAACGGTGCTCGGTAAAATACGCGACGCGATCGTTGACGTTAAATCGGAATTACGAGGCAAAAAATTGAAAAATATCGAAGGTTTTACGAGATATTCTAAAATCAGGTAGATAATACCGTATTAATTACGCACGGAAGATGCACGGTGCTGGAAACGACTTTCTGGATAATAAGCAGCTGGTAGCTATTCACGCGGCCCACGAACTCGTTCGCGTGGGTCGATCATCCGTGGATTTTAGAATCGATACGACCTTCGGCGGCAGCAGCTGTGCAAGATCAACTGGAGCACCGGCTCGTTTATTATGCACTCCCGCGGTACTTCAAATTGCATCAAACACGTTACGCGATAAAATATTTGTTATCGATTCTAGCGTGTAAACGGAACAAAGTGAATGAAGCAGTGGTCGTTAACCAAATGTATTTAACGCGATACAGATTGTAACTTCCGAAAGAACTTTTTGTGCATCGAATTTTAACTCCTACTCCGCGAGTCACCGACGGCTCACGGTAGTCTATGGAATTAAAGTTTTCGTAAAGCGAACCAGAATGTTTTTTGACTCACCGTTTAACTAACTTTGCTTAAAAACAGTATAGTAATTTGTTTTCCTGCAATTACAGGATGTATCACTGAAAGTGTTGCGACCTAATATCTCTGAAATTATTATGTAAAAGATGGAACATTATAAAGGACTAAAATAATATTAAAAAACTTCAAAAAGAATACACGCGAAAATTGAAATTAGATAGACAAATTTTGAAAATTACCATTATTTTTGCATTCTGTATCAGTTCTAAAGAACTGCATCCTGTACCTAAAGTAAGGTCTTTTCGTATCGAATGAAACGAAAGAAATTATGTCTACCTTTTTTCGACCCTATATATTCTAAGATAATTTTTTAGTACAATTTTAAAGTTTCGCTAAATTCTTTAATTTCTTAAGTTGAAAGGGCGTGAATCGATTTGCGAATGCAAATGCGGATAAATAAAATGGCGCGCGCCAAACGGGACCACCCACTCCAGGTCCGCGATCGACATCGTTTCCGCTCGAATCGACGAAACGCAACGAGTCCAGCTAAGATTCGTTCGCTCGCGTATGACAAACGATCGGCCATAACGTCGAATTAACTTCCAACCGGTCGGTGTACGTTTGAGTGAGTCTACCGGACCGTATCCGCCAGGATGCATTGACTCCGTGTTCGTGCACTCATGCCGTCCTATACTCGGTGGTAATCAATCGACTGTAAAATACTTGCAAGTAGGGTAATGCGACCCGCTCGGGTTGTCGAAATTTTTTTTCGTGCCACGCCAACTGTCAGACCCATTTGCAGTCGTAAGGTGGTTCGACTTTTTCGAAGGACCTTCGCCATTGAAAATTATTTTAACGAACACGCAAGATTTCTTTACCTTACAGTTCCGAACTTATTAAACTGTGGCCAGTGAATCTTGCAACGCGATGTATACGATGTATACTCTTACTTTTATGACAATGTTAAAATGTTATCTTTGATACATTTAAATATTTCAATAATTTTTTTCACTTTTTACTTTCGACATATTTGTCGCAATTCTGACTGAAGACATTGCAACGCACATTAACTGTGGGTAATCGGGCACAATTATTCAAGAAACGATAAGTAACAAGCAAAAATCGGTGGGAGGACACTCTATTATCCATTCGGTGCGTCGATGCGCTTAATGCATCGGATGTTTCTTCGTTAACATCGTCTTTTGTTTTTATTTCTTTCAAAGGAGTAAAAATCGTCAGCCGACGCATCGACGTTTACAGCACGTGATCAAAGTTTCAAAAGGACGAAGAGGAATCGAGCCCACGCGGCAATCTGCAACATTATCGCGGTGGAAAAAGTTGGCGGAGCCGAAGGTAATGGGAATCGATGTAAAGTGGCTCGTAAATAGAGACGTGATTGGCGAATTTTTCGCTAACCAGTCAAACGTTCGCCACCTGATCGTCAGAATCCACAGGTTTAATCTCTCATTAAAGCGTCTGCCGGTTAAGCGATCCAGGTTGTAACAGCAAATAACCACAGAACAGGTAAGTCGTAAAGGGACGCACGAAGAACCAGCTCGAGTCATCGTTTAGATACACCTACGCGATTTAGATCATTCACAGATCCTTACGTTTGATCATACTGCCCATTAGGTGTAAAAAAAGAAAAGAAAAAAAATGTAACATCGGAAAAAGATAAGGTGATTTTGATATGAAAATAAAAAAAGTGCCGTTTAAATTATGTTATTGTCACATCTTATAAACTCATCGATTTTTCACGAGTCAGCTGAACGGTTAGTTGACGCGTTATGCAAGATTTACTCGGCTATTTTTATTTAAGTTTTTTGCACAAAAGTTTATGTTTCGTTGGCTTGCTAAAGACTTGAGTCGAAAGGTTTGCATGTATAATAAGATTCGGTAGGTAGTTCGTGAAAAATAGTAAGGGCGTTGCATTGAACTAATGTGTCAAAGCAACTTTATTCGCATCGAATAAACTTAAAAGAATTGTGTTGGTAAAAGAGGAAAGCTTGAATGCAAGAGAGCCATAACAACAAATTGACCGTACCTGTAATTTTAAAGAAAGTCAATGCAGGCTTACGTGCACGATTGATGCTGACAGGAATTTCACCGAGAAAATTTATCCTCCAATCGATGGAAGAATTATATCTTCCATCCTCGAAATGGTTCATTAGCCGGTAATTGTAGCCTCGACTTTTCCATCTGGTACAAGTCTGTGCCAGTATTCGGGTTCCCCTCTCGCAGTTTCTCTCTAGCGAACATCCGTAAGTATCGATTGAATGCACATTGTCGTCCAATTGAAGCAGCGGGGTGAATTATTCGGAATGCAACATTAATGTCACGGAAAGAGCAGATCGTTGAACGCGCGTGTTTGTTGTTCGCTTCTGCGTTAGAAGAAGGTGAACAGACACTAGAGCTGTGTCGGTCTGCGAAACTGAATAGACGCGTTCGGCAAGCGCGGTCGCCAATTAAATTCTAGCGCAATTTATCCTTGCCAATTCTACTGGCATTCCGTATTACTCTCGCCAACTTTTCGATAGGATACTCTTTGTGTTACCATCGCCACCTCGTATACCTTTCTTTTATTTTATTTTGTATTCTGTACCAGTGCTATCCATGGGAGTGATCTTTCTTAGCATGTATTTCCCTACCACTCGTAAGAGAAGTGACGATAAGAAACAGTCGTTAACACTGATGAACGCGATGCGATTCTTTAACTCGTATCGGTCAGACTTGGAATTAGCGTCGCAATTTCTTTAACACGTTCCATACGAGTGAAGAAATTTAATTTCATTTAAACTAAATAAAATCAAAATATTTATACCACCTTAGAATATTTCCTTTGAATAATAGCGTTAGGTTGGAAGTATCGATATTTAAAATTTTCTTCATACGTATTTTATTCGAGGATTGGATCAAAGACGATCTTTGTTCACCTCAACGCGTTTAACAAGGAACGTTGCTTAGCAGAACATTTTGTCTTGAAGTCATCGAGTCGAGTTTATCCTAGGAGCTTCCGTCGATCCTGGCAATTTGTGCCTCTTCCTTTTCTACTCGTTCAACTTGCAACCTTAATTATTCGCCGGCCAATGACTGGTTGTCATCGACAGCCGTAGTGACGAACGCGAATGGACCACCCCGAAGCTTTAACCACCCAGCTCTAGAGATATCCAGCTGTATTTTCTCTCTGTTTCTTTGCGACCGTGGTCAATTGGTTCGACGGAGAGGACAGAGTAAAACCGAAGCGGCCTCTACGTTGCTCTGTTACGAGATTACATAAATGGGATGCGCCGAGTGACCGGTCTTTTTGTTCGCGATAAATCACCGCGACCACCGTGGACTTCGAATGGCTTCGAGTGGCTTCGAGTACGCGAGAGCGAGAGGCGGAGGTAATTTGATGTACCGATGACATTTTTGCCTGTCGCCAGTAATGTCGATGTTTTAGCATTATAACCGGCCCGTGCACCAGCAAATGGGGACGCAACGATTTATTCCACGGATGTTTTCTCGTCGAAAAAGGAGATGTACAAAATTTGAACGATGCCTCGTAAAATTAATTATTTCGCTGATACGTTAGAAAAAGTCGACGAAGCAATATGTTAAATCAAATGTTGTACTTTGTTATAACTTAAACGAGATACCTCTAAACTCTTTACAACGCGAAATAAAAATGTTTTATTACAAAAACATGATTTTTGTCAATTCTTAATTCAAGCAGGATTCGAAGTTTCGAGTACACGGTCGAAGGATACAACAATTATTGTTACACGTGGTGCAACGCAATCGCGGCGACCAAAAGCAGAGAAAATAAAAGAGGGCCGGTCCCAGTTGGGCCTAACGCGGTAAAAAAGTCAACTAAAATTGACCTATCAGAATCGATCCGAAGGCTGATTGAACCCATATTTGGATCGATTCGAATATAACCATAGGAAGAACTGCACGCGCAGTCTGTATACCGGGTGATTCGGCCGTAAGCTCAAACTCGTTTATCGATTTTATCCATCAAATTCTTTCGAACAATGGACACCTTCCTGTTTTCCTGCGAACGAGTCATTTCTCATTCTCTCTATTGAATTCTAATAAAATTATCCGTTTGCAGCATCGAAATCACGATTAAGAATTCACGAATTTTCGTGTTTGTAATTGTCAATCGAGTGTTGCTTCGTATAGCAGTAGAAAGAGAATATCTAATCTGTGTCGGTGTAGTTTTTAAAACTGTGAGAACCGACGAACAATATTTGCTATAGGAAGCCAAATATTTAATTCTGTTTAAAATAAACAGAAATTTTTTATTAATTTCATAGCATTTTTTATTATTTCAAAATCAAATGAAAAGTTAATCTGCGTGGAATAATTTAAATTCAGTTTTAACGTTTCATTCGTTTATTAACGCAAAGTTACCGGTGGCATCTAGAACGAGTTGCTTCAAAATTTCTCGGTATATTGTCTCAGGTAGAAGAGATACGTCGCGTCGTTCGTCATTCCGAATTTACTTGCCATTTTGAGACAGCAACTCCTTAAAAGGAACACGGGTTGCTTTGTAATGCCGACGTCAGTGTTCCTTGGACGGATACGCGACTATTTTGGATTGGGACAATTAATGATTCAACGGCAGTGATCGATCATTGGTACCAATTAAGATTGTACCTAAAAGCAAAATTCTGCGTGCAAAATTGATTCAACCTTTGGCAAGCGTGCTCTATTTATACACAACTACGAATACATGTTAAAACCGTATAAAGATTAGTTTCGATTAAAATAGGCGCAGAGATCAGCGTATGAATAAATTTAATAATTATTGTACGAGACTTATCACTTTCCCCGGTTCTTAATCGTTTGCCGATCTTCCAACCGTCGAGTAATGAAATTTTTTTGGCCACTCGAAGCCACTTGTCGTTCGAAATTGAACAAAGTGCAACAAGTGTACTCAAAATGATTGCCGCCAACCAAGGCTCGGTGTAAAATTGAACGAACATCGAATCTCGTAATGCGAATGGAAATAATAGAGCATCGCGCGGTATCTCTCTTACCTTTCGTTTGTTGCCAGCGATCCGCGAATTCTGTTGTATGGAATTGTGTTTTTTTCGGTTGCTATTTTTTATTTGTATCTATCTGGTTTCGAAACTTCCGCTTTAAATGCTTTTTATTTGATATCGGCTTTATCCACGAATAGGGGAAAATTGATACGATATTACTTTTCGAGGTATTCGTTGGAAGGTTAACGAAAGGTGGTATCTTTTTTTTCGGAATATTCTTTTTTATTTGCAGCCGAAAGATTTGATAACTTTGATAAACTCGATAACTATTTATAATTTATCGTGGAAAAATTTATTTTCGAAAATAATGTTATCTATGACAGAAATCCTACTTATTATATTATACTGTAGTATTAAATAGCTGCTTTTATACTATTGCAAAGACGAAAGAAGAAAAAAGAAAAAAGAAAAAGTGTTCCAAAGTTTTTGATAGTGAGCAATTGATGTCTTTACTAACGATCGTCCCTAATAATCTTTCAGACAATGTAACATTGAATCATTGATGCAAAAATTGAAATATATCTCTAAAAAATTATTTGTATACAGAATTTATCAGTGGAAAGAAAACAGTTGCGCGAGGTTTTCGTTGTTCCGGAGCCTCGGCGGACTTCAGGATGCATGCAGAAAAAAGTAGCCTGTCATGAACAGATTCCAAGCACTTCTGACGTTCCTCGGCATCATCGCGACCGCGGACGCCAATCTGTTGGAGAAGTACGGTCATGGACCCGGAAACGTATACCATGGTAGGTAAGTGCATTCGTGGCCAGTATAGGTTACCAATTCATGGTCGGAAAATCCTCGGTTCGATGCATTCTGTGTACGATCCGGCTGTCGCAATTTGTAATTCAAATTTGATAAACCTACGTGGAATCACGGTGATAGTCTAGAAGGATGGTCCATTTTTAATTTAATAATTTAATAAACAATTATATTTATTTTCAACAAAATAAAAGTTAGCGAGCTTAAACAAATTAAACTTGCATACGCGATGCAATTATAAAGACGCCTGCTGGGGTGGCTGAGCGTTGTCGCATGCTTCATGGTTGGAATTAAATTTTTTTGGCGATGTTGTAGCGTTTTGTATCGTATCTCGGAAAAGCTGTGGTTGTAGCTGTGTCCAGTTGTAGAAATTGTGTTTTTTGAGAAAGTGGGATGCGAGATAAGTGAATCTAAAATAGAGGTAAGGTTTATGGAAATGAGTGATGAACCGATGGATAACGCAGGAATATAAAGTTAGATGCATGCTACCTATAACGTTCGAATATTTGTTACGGTCAATTGAAAGTTCGGAGTGCTGTTACACTCGTTGGTTTTAGGTTTATTGCTGCTACGTGTCTTGTAAGTTTGGGAGATTTGCGGAACTTACAAGTGTCGCATCGGAAGGAAACGAATGGTTAAGGAATTTTGGAAAGTTAATTTCGGTACCGAACACTTTGGCACGCGAATCGTTCACCCATGAGACCGTTTCATTCGATCGGGCCGTTCTCCTTTCTGTCCTCCAGCTGTCCCGTTCAACTACGCGAGTTCGCCATTTCGATGACAAATGCCCCGTAACTTCTTCGACACGTTCTTTCGTTTTTCCGCACCCTCGACCATGTCACCGAGGATTTTCCTTCGACGAGTGGAACCACAGGGAACGATCGCATCGCGTTGTTAGTTGCGAAAGCTTGTGGCTGTTTGTCTTCCCGAATAGGCTTGTCTCTTATCCGATCGATTCCGATGATCAAAGTTTAGCGGACACGGGGACCGAATTATTTGTTAGAGAATTTGTCGGAGTTGAGTTCGTACAAGCGTTTCGATGTTAACAAGGAAGTAGCGGTGTCATGTTGGATGCGATAAAAGTTTTCATTTTTGAGCATTGAAAAGGTGAAGGGCGCATCTTGATTGGATGTGTTCCTAGATTTTTTAAAATTGAAAAATACCAAACTAAAAAATTGTCCTCGATACTCGGTTTAGTCTAAAATATTTTTCCACGACGCTGCAAATTTTTCAATACGATTCACGAAGATCTCCACAGCAAATATTCTCGAAAACGTCCAACCGCAAGCAGAGACGAGCGAAACGTCAAATTTGTCCGTGAACGACAGTAAACGTTCCTTAATCAAACCTCTTTTCTTCCCAACGTTCGGTGTCCAGGTATACGAGAGACGTCCACAATCCGGAATTCCTGATCCCGAAAAGAGTGTTAGAAGATGGCAGCTTCAATACGTACTCGTTGCCGAATTTCTACGATCGGCAGAAGATGACCGAGCGAAGGAAGAGGTCGATCGAGGCGGGCGAGCAAGAGCCGGAGACCGATAAATTGCACCTGGTGCTGCCTTTCAACGGGATCGAGCACCACGTAGAGCTCAGCCCGTACCACGAATTCATCTCGCCCCACATGGTGATCGAAACGCGGGGCGCCGGTCTGAGCACCAACTTGGACGAGGCCCTGCGATTCAAGAGGGCCCCCGATCGGCAGTGCCATTATCGTGGCATCATCAGGGGCCACCATCCATCTAGGGCCGCTCTTTCTTTGTGCGACGGTGTGGTTAGTCAATTTTACTCTTTATTCAGACCTTTCGTTAATTTCCAGTTTAAAATTGTTTAGAGACGCGTTTCATTCGTAATTGACGTTAAGATCCAATGGTAGTCCGTATAGTAGTCCAATTCCCAAGTTCATTGGACCTTCGAGTAAACCGTATAAAGAATTACTGCGACACTGCTTACCATTGGTAGACAAAGGTTTCAACATTGTTAATTGTAATTACCGAAATACGCCAAATATCATTTCGAAAAGCCATCTTAAAGAAGAAGCGCCAGCTTCTCTCGCTCGTATACTTAATTCCTTCTTCTTTAACGTCTGCATCGCGTCGCAGAATCAATCGTGTACCGTTCAGTTACGAACACAAGGATCGAGATTAATTCTTGTCGATGATCCACTAATTCTTCAGAGGTTTCACGCAATTGAACCCGTTAGACAAGACGATTGTCCGTCGCAACGAGGCCATATGTGTGCGCGCGCGCATGACTCTTGGAGGCTAATCAAGCCTCTTATTACGGACTTAAGCGGATGCAAATTAATATAAGGTATTTGCATATAGATCGACGCATTGCCGACCGAAGTCGTCGATCCGACGCGTCGATCGATCGTAAATTTCGGTCGAAACGAGCCGACGCGACGTCGCGCCCACGCATCCGTTTGGCCGCAATCACAGTGGACCGGATTCTCGGTTAATTTCTGCGCATTCTTTCAAGAATTCAACTGCTAAACGCACCGGTGGACGGGCTCTCGCTTTCAGCTTGACGCAATTGCGGTGCCGCGTTGCGAGACGCGATCTGCATAATCTCCTCCTCCCGGTGACAACGAACCGATCCTGCCTGTTCGCTCGAATGGCGACTGTCGCCTGTCACGGAATAAGGAAACAGTAGACTATAATTGATAAACATGAATTTCAGACGATCTCGATGCAACATTTTTTTAGAGCAAGCCGTCGAACCGAGTAGACGTATCGGGTTTCTAAAATGGGTGAGTTTTATGCATGGGATAATCCCGTATCTGCTACACAGTATTTACGCTGACGTATCGAAAAATTCAATGTTCCGTATACATAGTGCACAATTATGTAGAAACGATCGGGGCCGTAAAACGAATTTAATAAGATAAATATCTACCGTAATCTTATTCTATTCTAGAACATTTTTTTTACAGATGCAGATGCAATTTAACATTTTGGTTTATATCCGAGACACGTGTAAATTTTTAATCTTCATCGTATTTTGAAAGTAGCAGTTTTTAGATTCGATAAATTAAACAATTAACGCGAAAAGTTGTGGATAGAAAAGAGAATGAAACGAAAAAACATTTCTATCTCTTAATAAAAATTAGCCATGACGCAAGCTGTTCATTTTTGACGGTGTCTATCGTTAAGTTTGCGCTTCTGACATCATATTTATTTCCACTTTATTGTACTTTTCGAATTACCGTTGCTAAGCAAACTGTTCAATAAAAGGACACCCTGTACGTTTTTTCGAACACGTATTTTCCAAGGAAAAGCTCCGAAGATAAGGGTGTCGAAAGATGGAGGAGCGACCGTAATTTAAAAGATCCCATAGGTTAGTTTTCCCAGGCGCGTCGTTACTCGTTCGAGTCGAGAAAGATACTCGAGCCAGGTAACTACCGGCCGATCGGATTGGCGGCGCAGCGCGTTATTGAATCGGTAAATTTTCGCGAATATCGAGGTTGCACGCAGGCCTCTCTGTCGAGTAGACCACAATTTGCCGCGAATTACCGAGGGTCGGTTTGTTTGCACCTGTGGGAGGCACGAAGCGTTTTGAATTATACTGTTAGTTCTATCTACGATAAATGTTGCACGCGCAACCGATCCCCTTAATTGGGATCGTTGGATTGTAATTTCCGAGGCGTGTGCGCGTAATTCCGTGATTCGCGGCTGGGAATTCGGTACGGATTCGGGGCTTTAAAGCTTGTGTCACACGAATGTTGATATTCGCAACTGAGAGAAGTTTCTCGCACCAGTACTGCGACCAATAATGGCCGTCGACTCAGCAGTCGTGTGATCAGATCGGTATAAATACGTTCAAAGAGATGTTTACCGTTTGTTAGCACCGTAGTACAGACGACAAAGGCGGACGTAACATCGTGCGACTGCTCGTACGTATTAAAATGCTACCGTCGCGATGCCCATTTCTTTCTACGTTCGTGTGGCCGTGGCTTAAACGAGTAAGAAACTTAGCTACACAGTCACGGATGCGCGTAAACGTATCGTTCGCGAAAGCGAAACTCCAATTACAAGTTCGGCATCGTTTAAGCCTCGTTCAGGCGTCGTTCGGGCGTCGTTCAGGCGTCGTTCGTTCGATGACCATCCGATTTGAGCGGTACGTATTAATTGCATCTTTCACGGACGTCCTCTACCGAGACCCGATCTCGATATCTTATTTACAATAACGTTGATTAATGAGAAGCCAATAAATGCTGGTGGATCGCGTGCAGGTTGGTTACGTGCAAACTAATCACGGCCGGTACTTCATCGAACCGGCGGACGAAGCCGAACCGCAGCAGGACGGACAGCATGTTCATATCGCTTACAAGCGGGACGCCCCGCATGAAAATAAGGGGAATCAGGACGATGCCCCGAAGAAACACTGCGGAACTAGCGGTTAGTAGTTAATAATTTACAAACCATACGATACATCTAAATTTTGTAGAACTTGCAGTTTATTTCGTGAAAATGTCCCGTTGCGGACGTTAGAAATTCCTGGTTCAACGAATCAATCGAGAATTAATAAACTACTCGAGAAAATGAAAGATTTTTGTTTTTCCGCGAACAGACAACTGGGAGGCAGCGTGGGCGGAAGAGCTGGCCAAGCGGCAAAAGCGACTAATGGAAGAGAATCCTGACGAAGCGAAGCGAGATGCTCCTGTTGGTTACGCTACCCACAGCATCCATCGCTTTATAGAGATTGGATTGGTCGCGGACAGACGGTTCCTCGATTTTTACAACAACACCAATTACGAGCAGTACCTCTTGACCATTATGAACATGGTGTCGGACTTTTATCACGATAGAAGCGTGGGCAATCAGATAGACGTGGTCGTCGTTCGGATGATATATTTGGAAAAAGAAAAGGAAGAGGTAATACGAAACTGGTGGTAGAAACAGAAATACATGAGACGAAATGAATATCGATTAAAGTGTTTCAGTAACGAACTTACAGCTGAGAAATAGTGTTACCATTTGTATAAATGGATTTAACCGATCTTAATTTAAAATTTTAACTTTTTCAAATATTCCGTTTCGACGTCCACGATTATTAAACGAATTAATAAAACCGCTGTAACGTAGATCATAAATTTATCCGATTTCCATTAAGTTAGATATTCGAGATATTTTATCGAGACGGTTTTCCCGTAGATAGATTTGCTCATTAGTCCTGCAGCCGAAGAGACCCTGGACAGTTTTGCCAAGTGGGCTGAGAAGATGAACCCTAAGGACCAGAATCATCCCAACCACTACGACATAGCGGTTCTCGTAACTAGGTTAGACTTTATCGCGTTGAAACATTGAAACTGTTAACCATTATCGATATTTGATAAAAAAAAAGTATGCATCGTAGATACGATATTTGTTCGGAAGGAACGAACTGCGAGCTGTTGGGTCTAGCATTCGTCGGAACCGCCTGTAATCCCCCGAGAGCAGCTTGCATCAACGAAGACAGTGGCCTGTTGCTTGGAATCGTAATTGCCCACGAAGTTGGTCACGTGTACTGTCCATGCCCGTTTTTTTTGCTAACCTTAATTCCTTCGCTTCTATCCGTATCTCTAAATGTTCGTGAATTCGATTCTATCGTTCTTTGAGTTCGTACGATACTCAAATTTCATTTTGTTCTCGCAACCATTCCTTAAACTCAATTTTCTTTTGTACGTGTTTCAATGAAAGCTCGTTTCGAGCTATGTACCGGTCTGTAAAACTGTGCCAAGCTCGAAGCAGTTCTTACGAACGTATTTTCTTAGAAGCGAAGGGGCTAATAAAGAGAGGAATCGAGACGAACAAACGGATTTCTTTTCGCAAATATTTCCATTTGGTCTTTTGCGGCGACAGCTTGTAAACGGAAAGTAATTTTGCAAGCCGTGGGGCTTTCCAGGATGGGCTGCTCGCACGACCAAGTTGACATCAGTGGATGTCCACCCCAGGACAAGGATAAGAGTTACTTCATCATGTCGCCGATCGTCTTCATCTTTACAATCAGATGGTCGACCTGCAGCAGAAAATTCATCACTACTTTGCTCGAGTAAATTTTCCAGTCTGTTCAATGTCTGTTCAATGTCTGTTTTGTAGTTCCTTGTTCTGTTGCAAGTTGAAAGTATCGATTAATTAGGAGCGGCCTGGGCGAGTGCTTGAACGACGACCCGAGAAATCCGCCCGAGAAATTCAAGTACCCGAACATGTTGCCTGGCGCGATGTATGACGGAGACTTCCAGTGTAGGATGATGTTCCCTGCTTCGAAAATTTGTCCAAACAGCGCGGTAAACTTTATTATTCTCTTACGATCGATATAAAATTATGAATATACAATAGGTGGCAAAAAGTACTCGTGAGAAGTTAGCGTCGATGAAACGAAATGCTGGAATCTTTTACGAAAATATTACGAAATTTACAATTGCTAATTACAACTAAAATTTACAAACGTAATTTTTTTAACACATCTTTGCAGATATTTAACTCGATCGATTTTATAAAAAATATAAAAAAGAAAGAAAAGGAACGGAATTGTTAATCTTTCGACTACTCCATGAATAATCGACGAATAATTTTATTGCAATATATTTTTTCGTATCAATTTATCTGGAAATCAGATTTGAATCATTTCTCAGCAACTCTCGCCTGTGAAATAGGTACGGTCGTTTTTGAAACGACCACATTATTCTCGCATGGAACGCGTCGAATAGGATTTAACTTGCTCATATCGAAAGTTACTTCTCGCTTTATATATTTTATTATAGCGTTCCTAGAAGGATAATTTGATTATTCTTGTTTCCACTGTGAACGAACGTTCCATATGTTTCAGTATCAAACGTGCGAGACTCTCTGGTGCCTGACCAATTCAAGCTGCTACTCTCGTGGGACACCCATGGCTGATGGAACAAAATGCGGCGAGGACAAGGTTCGTCGAATGGATTTGTCGAGAACAAAGCGTACTCTGTGACAGTATCAATTTATGCATTTCACCCTGGACGTTATCGCGTTTTACACGTCTTTCAAGCTGTCCCTTTGTTCGCTTTACAATTCGAGTTTCTTTCTTTCGTTCTTTTTTTATTTTCCACTATTTTCTTTTTAAGACAAAAAATTCCTTACTCGATGACCTCGGAGAAATTATTCGCGAATTTTTTTATACAGCTGTTTTGCAATTGTCAACTTTATCTTTTTTTCTTTTTTTTTTTACGAAGGATCATGGCGCGAAATACGCGAGAAGAGGGTGCAGTTGAAACGGAATAATTTAAAATTTCCGTGACGCATCGTAACTCACGCGAAAAGCGCACAAAGCGTGCCGTAACAATGCGAGTGTAACCGGAAATATTCGCACGAGCAACATCTCTTGCCAAGTCTCGATCCATTGTAGAATGCATAAGATATTACTTTCAATTGAGCTATAAGAACGACTATTAGGAAATATTAAGATTTTTTTACTATTCATTGTTTTCAATTTAACGGTAACCAACAAAAATTCAAAATCTTTATTATATCATAGTAAAACAGTATTATAGGGTATTATACGACAAACTGCTCAGCTCTGAAACTGTACCAATCCGATCCAAGTTCCAGCTTTAAACAAATTAACGTTTCGAGACACGTGTCACGAGAGACGTAAGCGTTTTGCAAAATATCAAATTCGAGTAACAAAATCGGCATCGGAATATTTAGTTCGAGAAAGAAGAGCGATCCAGCTGAATCCGTAATACTTTAGTCTTCTCGCGAATTCGTTTATAAAAAAGTGAATAGTACATAAAAAAAGAAAAATATTTTTACTCGTCTAATAAAACTTTGGCTCTTAACCGTTGTGCGTCACTGACGATTCACGTAGCACGGAATGTGTTAATATCACCACATTCCATTTTACGAAATTTTTCGCAAAAAACAATGCAACGTTTCTGGATGAAAAGAGCAGAGAATAAAGAACGCGTGTATATTCAGTGGTGCATTCACAAGAAATGCGTGGACATGGGTACCCGACCAACCGCGGTGAGCGGTCGTTGGGGCCGATGGGGTCCTATAAGCACTTGCAGCAGAACCTGTGGTGGCGGTTTGAGTTACGCCGAGAGGGAATGCGACAATCCACCGCCCTCCAACGGTGGCAGATATTGCATCGGAGAGAGGAAGAGGATATCCATTTGCAACGTCACGGTAAATTCCACTGTCTTCTCGCGCAAATCACCCATGTGATACTGTTTCGACAATTCCCTGTCTTTTCAAACATTATTTTCACCCTTCTCTTTGTCCTTCCTCTTCTTTGGTCTTTCATCGTCTCTTTTATTTTAAAGTCTACGTGTGTCAGATACTGTGTCACCGATTCAGTTATTTTTTGCCTCTTCATTTGTTCATTATTTTTTGCCTTTTCATTCAAAGATGTTTCGCCGCGATGAAAAGGAATTTGAGAAAAATAATTAAAAAGTTTGCAGTTCTTTTTATCTTCAAAATACTTTTATAATATACATGACTATATTTCGACACACGTCCAGCTCCATTATTATTGAAAATTTAAAACTTAGGCGATTTAAGTGTTCTTAAGTAATTTACGACACGTACATAGGTCGAGGGAAGGCGTACTTTAATTATGTTCTCTCTACGGGCAATTTTAATTTAAAGTTTCCTTCAGCCTAAATTCTGCAGCCTAGTTTCAAGTAAATCTAGTTAGGTATACAAGATCGCGTGCGCTCGCGTCTAAATGTATGCGTGCTTGATCGTGAGCTACGATGGCATCCTTATTTTCTTTGTAGAACAATCTATTTTTCGTATGATTCTGCACCCACTATTTTATTTTCCTGTTATAAAAAACTGATTCTAATCCTACGTAATATTATGAAAAGTACTATTAAATTTAGCATTTTTTTTTTTTTTTTAATATAGAACACCTATAAGTTGAATTACCGTTAAGAGAATTTTTTTCAAAGGTTATTATCGATCAGTTTATCTAACAAAAAAATGACTTAAAATAATATTCTTTTTTTCAATTTGTATCGTAAATGTACATTTATCAACATGCTTGAATAATCGCCAACGCATTACTCTTCTACACTTTCTCTATCCTACGCCATTAATCCTTTTCCAGCACACGCCCAACTTTTAACGCTTTCTGCTAATTCATCACGCTTCTTGTTCCATGACCGGTAACCTCCGTGGCAGCGATGTATCTTTTTTGTGAAAAACGACTACGTTCTATTGTGCAGCCCTGCGACTCCAAGAAGCCGTCGTATCGCATGCTGCAGTGTAGCTCGTACAACAACAAAAAGGTCGTGTCTGACGGCCTCCATCAATGGACCCCGTACTTAGATGCGTCTCTAGATCCGTGTGCGTTGTACTGCATCAACGAGAAGCGTTCATACGTCAAAATCGAGCCCGCGGTAAACGATTCGACTCCCTGCAAGCCTGGTACGAATAATATGTGCATCGGTGGTGTGTGCAGGGTAAGATTGCAAAGGTTTCTTTCTTGTTACGACTGTAGTATACATATAGTGTAGTAACGTGAATTATCAGAAAGAAATTAACTAGATTTTTTACACTCAGCGTACAATATGATCATTTTTTTGCAAGTCTGAAATTGGTAACATTTTAAAATTTTGTTTCATCGAACTGGTTATTATTTTATATTTAAAAATTGACAGCTTGCAAGTGATAGATTAATTAATTACGTTGAAAGGGTCATGAACATTGAAAATGAAAGAATATACGCGCAAAAAGCTGCTCTCGTGAGCTGAGCGCATTAAGTTGATATTAATTTTTCTGACAGATTCGTAATTACTATGTCCATTTAGATTAAAACAAAGGTCTGAGAATTCATTTGCAAAGTAGAATGTCAGCCGTTCGAAACTATTTGAGTAACATAAATTAAATCAAAGAGCAGGCAGACGTATTCGCGTGATCTCTAACGAAAGATGTTCTGTCTCTTTCGTTACGTAAATGAACGAGGAAGACGTCTTGCTACGAACAATACTTGTTCCGTACTATTCGTGCAAGAAGTTTCGCGATGAACATTTTCTACAACTTTCGTCTGTCTTTTACTTATAACGGTCCGTCGTCTAAAAACATTCTAAGGTCTATAACCAATTGAAATTGTTACTACGATGTTTTGAGTTGACTCGATGAAAAAGAAGGTTCGTGTATCTGTCAGTTATAAATTAACTCGTGACGTCGTGATCACAAGTTCATATTTTGTGGTATGGACAGTTAAAGGTAACGTTAGGACTTCTTAAACTTAATTACTAACAATTACACGTTGCAATGGACTAATTATATAGCACGATATAATGCATCACTGATACCAGTTACAGGACTGAACGATGTGACATCGGTTAAAGATTTACTACGTCTCGGTACCGATATCCTTATAACTAAGAGGCTTTTTTTTAAATAAGTAATAATTATGGAAAAACAGAACCATTATAAACGAGAAAGGTGTGATATTATAGAAGGTCGGGTGCGACTGGGTGTTAGATTCGAACGCCATCGAAGACAAGTGTGGAATCTGCAAAGGCGACGGTTCGAAATGCAAGGCGATAAAAGGTTTCTTTAATGACACTGAAGTTACAGGGGGTAAGTTATACCGCTTTTTATTATCAGATTTTTCAAATTCTACTTCCTTATATAGTTTTTATTACTTTCAATGATAGTCGTTACTTTCAAGTGTCGGTCAACCCTTTGCATTCGATAAGACTCTTTCGTGGATGCAGTGTCGGTTTAAAAAATTACTTTCTACAATGTTTTATGCAATGTTTTAGCGACATTTACTTTAAAATTGGAAATACTAATAGCGAAGTTGCATGTTTGTTAATGATTCGTGATATGTGCCCTAGTGTACGTGAAGGTAGTTACCATCCCTAGAGGCGCTCGAAGTATACATGTATCGGAAGAGAAACCTAACAAAAACATGCTCGCAGTGAGACACGAAAAAACCAATACTTACTGCTTAAACGCTAATTTGTAATTACTATTATCATTTTAAAATAAATTGTGGCATTTTAAAGGTTGACGCCGTGTTAAACAGTTGTTAACGATTGTAGAACGGAAGAAAGAAACGGTGATTACGAGTGTGCAAAAGCTATACTCATTTACCAACATCCCGAGCCACAGAGAGAGGAAATTTCAATAAGGGGACCCATAGCGGAGGACATTCGAATAGAAGTACGTCAAATTGTAATCCTATTTTATCTAATACGCAAAGTAATTTGGATTGCAAATGTTTGATCGTATAGTTTGAGAAACATTCGTAAGATTACGATATCACTTTTTCTCTCATCCAGAAAAAGTGTTAGATGACATTTAAATGCTATCGACCCTTCATAATTGTGAAGACGCAATTTAGTACTATTTATATTTTTCAAATAAACACGTATCGATCGATTCTTTAGTTAAAAGGCAGAGCAGTTAAAATGAAGCAAAATGGAAAAGTTATACGTATAACTTAGCAATTACACCAATATTAAGTTTCACTTAACGGTTCTATATACCAGCTCACATATTCCTCCAATTATCGAGAATTCTGTACACTGCCTGTTACCATTTCGAAGCATTCAATGAAAATAAGCCCATATTACGCGTATTTCCGTTGCTGAACATTAGAAAACAGGGTCGCATCGTTAAGAGCTCGAGCATTTGCGTATGAACGTTTCGTTTGTCGATATACGGTCCATTGATTCTAAATGCGGGCATTAATGATTCATTATCGTGACGATTTTAGTACGTGTTCTACATACGGAAGAGCAATCCTGGGATCCGTTATACATATTATGTGACGTCGACTGATCCATCATACACACCGAAATACATATGGGATTTCATGGAATGGTCCGAATGCAGCGCTAAATGCGGCGGTGGTACAATGGTAATTTGAATATCTAATTGTAAATCGGTTTAATGATGCATACGAAAACCATTATAGCGGTTCCAGAAATGTGTTAAATTTACGATATCATACGCCGTAGAATCAACTTTGACGTTACATTTATTTTCTCCGCGATAGATCCCTTCGCCCATCAATATGTCATTAGGCATAAATCGACGGGTTTGGTCACGGTTGGTTGACAATTCATTTTCTTTTGTTACCATCGATGCGTTGCATTCTTCGTTATTGTTTTTACCTTTGCCGTTATAATATTTTAATACGGCTGGAAAAAGACCTCAAAAAAACGTACGAAAATTGTGTATTTTGTTCGGTTTAGATTTCAGAGGCGTCGTGCGTCGAAGAGCACGGTGGGAAAGTGAGTCTTACTTTTTGCGAAGCTATACCACGACCAGGTCCGAAAAGCCGCGTTTGCAATGCACAACTTTGTCCTGCGAGGTAAGTTACTTACAAGTTCTGTAGTTTTTATACGTTTCGTACGTATTTATGTATAATACCAAATTAAAAGCAAAATTTCCAGTTTTCATTTAGAGTAGTTGCCAATGACATTGCACCACTTTTGAAGAATACAGTTTGTCTTGTCAAAAATTGTATTAACGTAGTCTTTTAATAGGTTTGAATAATCTTATTTTTCACGGTTATGTATGATTGTCATTTTTGGAAAAGCATTCACAGCTTGTGTTCGCGACCGGACAATAAAGTAGGATTACGACGTGGCGTCAACAGGATTCCCTGTGGCGTTTTTCTGTTAGCAAAAATCAACGGAGTATATTGGCAAATGGATGATATCAGAGTTCGAAGTTATCTGGTCTCCGATCGGCTCTTCTTCGATCGTCGAACCTTTCGTGGCCGGATGCATTTTCCGTGGAAACACTTTGGTTTTTCACATTGGGGTGAAGTTAAAGATTTTAATTGAACCCCAGAAAATTCGGAACTGGAACCTGAACGTCTCTAAAATGTCGAGCTGTCCCAGGTCTCCCGACCGAGGCCCCGACTGACGTACGAGGAAAAATCCAAGTGTCTTCCCGGTAGATCTTAGCTGCGATAAATCTAAGAAGCACTTCGACTCGAACAAAACATGTTTCGGACGAAACGTTTAGAAAAGCTAAGGAACTGGCAAACATATAAAATAAAACAAAACATTTCGAACGCGAAAGTCTACGCTTTTCAGGGTTTATTGCAGCTACGTTTGTCTTCCGAAGATAGAAAACAGATCTTAAAATGGTCTGGTAGTTTTCTCGAATGTCGTAGGTCGAGGTGTACGGAACGGTTTGTGCAAGGTGGTGCAATTTCTGTGGCCACTACTGTAAGTGCTTATCACCTTGTCTATATAATCTGATTTCAACGATTAAACAGAAACAAATGGTTCGTAAGCATCGTTAATTTTTGATCAACGAATTTTTTCGCTTGCTATACGAAAATTGCAATGCTTCAAGGTGGCGGGTGAGCCAATGGAGCAAGTGCAGCGCCTGCGACGGAAAGAAAGGATCGATGCATCGGAAGGTGCAGTGTGTGCGACCCGCGGCACGTCCGGGAGAGGACGACATTCAGGCGAATCTGGACGCATGCAAAGGTCGCACGCCGAAGCAAAAGGAAGATTGCGTAGGTAAGGGTGTTATTAGCGTGCAAACCAGTCGATAATTTCAGTCCAACAAATAATTTCTTTGCACCTTTTTGGTATTTTAATGCGACTTCAACGTCTCTGAAGTCGTCAAAGCGATCAATCTTTCGCTAAACATTTTCTTCGTTCATTAATCATCGACAGCTTTATTGACGCGTCATTCGGAGGCATCCAGGCTTTCATACTCGTGAAAGATACCTTATTCACCGGTTATTTATTATTCTGTTTCACTGAATTGCTAAAAACTACACGCTACCAGGGTATAATTTTTTTATTTTCAACAATGGGTTCTTGCGATAAATCAAGACTGTTGGTTGCTTGCTTGTTCGTGTAAAAATATAGGTTAATATATAGGCAAATATTTTAATGAAAGTTTATAGTTACGATACCGTTCTTGAGCGTGTTTCTTCAAAATACCTAAACATTCTACAGCGATGCAATTTGTCTTCTAGCACTCTGTGAGAAACCATTGCTTCCATGTTACTCTTTTTATTTACGCGTTGGCCTATATTCGTATGTTCGTGAATGTATGCGAGTGCATGCCGAGATAAAAGATTTACAATGTGATACTAAATTTCATAGTACAAGGCATGGAGGAGAAATAGTTGTAGAATATAAAAGAATTTATATATATATATATATATACGAGGTCGAATAAAAAACATCTACTCTAAATATAATATAGCGAAGTTTCCTTTGCATCGGATTTTCTTTTTTTTACGTATTCTTTAATCCGAAAATCATATATATGTATACATTTCCCTCGAAGCCATAAATTTAAGACTGCGCTAAATCTTGACTCACCCGCCAACTGATACGCGTCAAACCTTCGCCTTTCCCTTACAGGCAAAAGACCGTGCAGGAAGACCTGCCCAAAAAAGGCCCGAAACGTGAACGGGGAGCTCGAAGCAAAGGTAGAGAAGAAGCAGTCGTTGCCTCTGGAGAAGCAGGACCGACTGATCGACAAATTCGTGGACATGAGCATGGCCCGGTACTTGGAGAAGGCGTATGGCGTGCCTCGCGAAGGCGACGAGATGGGAAGGACAGCCGACACGGAGGACTTCCGGCAGCTCCTTCGCGAGTGGTCGATCATCGACGAGGACAAAAGAAAACGCAGCACTTGCGAGCGATACAATTTGACCACGCTGAAGCCCGGATCGATCATC
The DNA here is from genome assembly GCA_019453375.1 of Ctenoplectra terminalis. Lineage (NCBI taxonomy): Eukaryota > Metazoa > Arthropoda > Insecta > Hymenoptera > Apidae > Ctenoplectra > Ctenoplectra terminalis. The sequence continues at coordinate 3,911 of SMSQ01026164.1, read as the reverse complement.
AAGGACTCGGTGCCGATCGAGAACGTGGTGCTGATAGAGGCGCCTTACGTGGAAGAGGGCCTCCAGATGAATCTGTCGGACAGAGCGTACCAGGAATCCGGCGACCTTGTTGGCGTTGGCATCGACGTCTCGCGCGCAAAAGTTTACAATGGTTCAGAAGCCGTCAAGATGATCGAAAAGTTAGAGGGTCATCACGATACTACGCCGACCACCAGAAAGGAAAATTACAGTTACGATGGATTGGCCAGGATCGTGGACTCCGCGGATTAATGAGAGCGAGCCAGTGTTTTAGGACTAGTATCTCGATTCGTGTACAGACTGCGGCACTTGGAGCTATCATCTTGGATTACTCGTGAATCATTGTTCAGAGGAACAAATACTTTTTGTATCGAGCTTTAAAGATTGTTTTCATTTTTTCATTACTAAACGATCTATAATTTTTTGTTAAAAATAATAGAAGAATTTGTAGTCCAAATCGATTCTTGGTTTAACACACTAAATGCTTGTTTCATGATTTTTCGCTTAAAACGTTACAAGCAACCTTTACAGTTCAATATGAAAAATAAATTTACAGAGTTATCGCGAGTTTTTTCTATAAAACTATACGTTTTTTCCAACCATGTACATCTTCGTTCGAATAATTCAAGGTAATTTCAAGTGCCTCGCTCTATATGATTTGGGTCTTCGGTATATAATAATAATAATTGTAATTGATATTTATTTAATACGATGTTAGAGGGTATTAAACTATTGTACTGTAGAAGCATCTATATCTATAAGTATCGAGAAATATATATAAGCCCTTAGTTTATGGCTGTTCGTTAAATACACCTTTAATATTTGTGTGTTTTACTTTCGATATGCATCTTAATTTAATTAGATACTGATGAATATTGAAAACCTGATCTACATCACCAGGGATTAATTTCCCTGCAAAATATAATCTCATGAAATTGAATGACAAGAAATAAAACGCAAACCTCGCTGAAGCGACAGTCGTTTATACCACCTTGTACGCGTGGGTGGAATTTGTCGAGAGATTATCACGTTTTTAATTGACGTATCAATATTTTAATATCGGCCCAATTTATTACGAAATTACTTTACGCCTGTTCGATCGGCGATGCAGCTTTCAAAGTATGATCGATCATTTTACCAATGTCTACACGATACTTAATACGTTCAGCGATCCAGCGTAACTTTATTACTTACACATAGAACGATCGATACACTTTTAGCGAGCTTTTGTAAGCTATTTTCTAGAATCTGCATTATGTGTCGATATATTATTATCAACTTTTCCACTACTGGAAACGGTGTTTCGAAGCGATTCCAACGTCCTCTTGAATTTTTTGTATATATCTGACCGCGTCCATTCCAACTAAAGTAAACTCCGTGCTGTTGCCTGGTGGCTGGGGTTCGAAATCTTTCGGAAAGTTTAGCGCGCCGTTTTCTTCGTCGCGGTCCAAAATGACGGTAAGCGTTAAATTTTTAATATCCTCTGTGTCAACCACGATCTCGCCCTTCTTTATATCGTGATTTTTCGTTGCTTCCTTCTCGTACTTCATCCGAGTTTCCAATCCACTTTTAGAGACATACTCGTTGTCTGAATCGAACAGTAATTGTTATTATTACAATCTATGAATAAACAAAAAATAAAATTTCACGAGAGACACTGTTATAAATATTGTCAAAGCAAAGAGGATAAACAGAATGCATTGAAAATTCTATTTAATTAAATTATTAAAACTGTTAAAAAAATATTTCTGAATTTTTGAAGAGTAAAATCTACGCGAAGATTAAATCTATCAAATTATCATCTCTCGTCGGAATCATCGTCTTAGCTCATCGTTTGTTCGAACGCGCGTTAACATGTTCGTTTTCGATGGTATCTAACGATCGATCGGATGGAAAGAATGTCTCGCAGAGAGTCGTTACTTTTGTTATTCTTCTCGCGTGTCAGAACATCGTCTCGTTTCTCCCGACCGCCGCAGGACTCATTTTCCTTCGGCTTCGGTCCTTGACAGTAGCTGTCAGCGATAATATCTACATCCTGCTCGGAGTGGCCGACAGGACGTACGCATTTGACGGTTCGTCTCTTCTCGCAGCCGACCACGCAGGATGTGCAACCTTGCCAGTCACCGATCATCCATCTACGATCAACGTGATTGCCGTTTCAGTAAATTAGATCGATTTACTCTATTTTATATTATCCAATGTCCTCTCGTTAGACGAAGCCGCTTATCTTCGTGTTAAGGATCTTTTGATCCTTTATACGTTGATCGGCAATTACGAATGATGAATACGCTTGTATCTACTTTGTTACGCGAACTTCATTTTTTTTTTCATAAAAAAGTTCTAGCGTTGATCGAGTATGTTCACATTTTTAATAGGATACGGAGTACAAATATAGCCTAAGTTAAACGTGCGTTACGTCCAACTGATTGATGAATATTGATACAACACGTTTAATTTTGCTGCCAATTTGAAATCGTTTTGAATAATGTTTACTTTTTGTACAAAATAATTTCGTTTTTAATTAAAATTTGTTGCTTGAAAAAATACTTTTGTGCGCTTGAATCGCTCTCAACTATTTACTTGTTTCGTAGCAGAAAATTCTTAAGAAATGCAATAAAAATTTCAAGAATAAAATCACATTAATTTAAGTTTCATACGTAATGTTCAAAATTCAACACCATTCATTCGATTCTGCAGCTTTTTAATTAAAAATATCGCTGTAACGAACGTGTCGAGCTAACCTCGGCAGGCAGGCTGCCCGATAACAGGGTCTCACTTTTTCCTCCGGTCTCGGGATGTTCTTACAAAACATCTCATCCACGATTCCGGCGAGTTTCTCCAAGCAACGAGGCTTGGAAATCTGTTCACCTGGCCCGCAATTCGCGCTGCACTTCTCCCAGTCGACGAAGTCCCACGAGAATTCCGGCTTACGAGGGCTCTTTTCTTTTACGCCGAACGAATACCTCATCGTCACGTTTTCTTTCGGCAGAACCTATTCCGTGAAACAACTTATTCGTCTAAGCACGAAACTACTTTTCCAGAGTGCAAGGAACATATTCGGTGTGAACAGTTGTCCGTTGAATGGAAGAAAAGATTGTTTCATTTAGAAATTTCATTTTCGCGTACGTATAAAAGAAAAAAAAAAATTATAGTTTCCAAGAATCTTTGTTTAAAATCATAACGATGAAAAAGTCGTACTGAAATTTATTATTTTGATTACGCATTGCCTTCGACCTAGTAATATATCCTCTGCGATAAAAAAAATCGACAAGCGAGACCAACGTGACATATTCTACTATACTGTCATCGACAAAGATTGCGAGAACAGAATATGCTAAAACGTCTCGTCGCATATCGCGTTGAAACGATTCGATTTGAAGGCGCGGAGGTAGCTAATTAGATTTGAGTAACGTCCCCGTTTGTCATTTCTCATGGCACTAGAGATACCGGGTCGAAATGTAACGTTCCTTCTAATGAACGGATGCAAAGTTTTACGACGGGTGTCACGTAGGTGAGAACGGTCGTAATAGGAACTGCCATAGGTATCGCGTAATAGCAATTAGGAGACGCTTAGCTGGCGTCGAACGGAGCTCTCTTCGTTCCGCTATCCAACAGACACCAAGGTGTTGGCGCGACCCGATAAGAACTGTCCAAGCCTGGACACCTTGTTCGAGATACCTTATCGATCTGCCAAGCAGGCTAATTAGCGGGCCGCGTTCGTTATGTTTACCAATATAAGCAAGTCCTCTGTGACGGGTCCTGGTATGTCGAGAGCCTCTTGACTCGGTCTTATAGTTCCTAGCCACGCCCTCGTGCCCGCTACTTCGAACATTCCTAAACGATCACTGAAATAATCGTAGATAATACGATTAATGTCTTATTCGAGAATCAGT
>SMSQ01026163.1:27732-45464 GCA_019453375.1 Ctenoplectra terminalis | reverse complement strand
ACGAGTTATTTTCGTTCTTTATTCTTGAAATCGTGCGATCAAAGTGCTCTTTATCCTTACATTTATCCCCTAATTAGGGGAGGTTATCAATTCAATTGCCGCGCATGGTATTATCGAAATCGAACCGTAGTAAGTAGTTTTGTTTCTGAGAGGGCCGTAATTAGGGATGGCTGGTATCGAGTTCAGTGCATACTTGTGAATTTCAAATAATTCGTCGCTTGTGTACAGTTTCCATTGGTATCGAGTGGCACTCGTTCGAACTAGAATTTCGTTTGTCGCGGGACTGATATCGAAAGTTCCAACGATTGCACGGGATAAATTTTACGTGGAACTGTGAAACGTGTTGCGTATTTTTCGAAATTGTAAAATTCATCGCTGCACGTGCTCGACGATGTACACCATCGACGCTCGTTTCAATTAAGTACTTACGAAATACACTTCGACATCGAGATATTCGTAATTCGATGTGAATTAAAAATTTTCAAACGATTATTCCAATTTTTATATCTCATCGTGGTAACAGTTTAGTCTCTTTGTTACTTTATTATTAAAAATTATTTTCATTTCTTACGAATCTCTGTTACCCTTTTACTCGACGAATAAAATACAGTTGGTCACAGAAGTATCCCACCATCCTAGCTGTTAACACTAGATTTACGGACCCCGTCAATTTGAGACACTCAGTTCAGATTTCGTGCTTAAGTTTAACAATCATGCATGCGGAAAATGTTAACATAAAATAGAATCTATATACGACAAATGTACCAAATGAATCTCTGCCAATAAAAATCTATTAATTTGAAGTAAACTGAACTAATGATTTTACAAAAAATTTGTATTTCAGTGTACCCATCAAAATGAGCCGATCGATGTCCGTAAACCTAGTGTTAATGTTATTTCTTAAAAATATTTCTTAAAAATATTTCTTAACACATTGAGGACCGGTCACGAGATATCTCGTATTTCGTTTCTTTGAATTTACAAAAGTGACAGGTAATTGTAAATAGAAAGTTACGTTTAAAAACGATCACTTCAATTGAAAATTGAAACGAAGATCGATGTTTACTGTAAGTGTAAATGTTTTGTAAAAGCAGACAGGTAAAAATTTGATTCGAGTGTAACTTCATCTCATAATAAGATTTTCAAAAAAGTCTCTGGTCTTCGATGTGTTAAAAATATTTCTTAAAAATATTTAAAATAACAATTACACCATTGACAAACGCGGACGCCATCTTGATCGCGACAGAAGATTTGATTCCTTCGAACAATACCATTATTTTCTGTGTCGCGATGCATTGTTCGATCACCGTGTTCCGTTTGGAAACACAATTCGAGAAACGAGCCAGCACGCGATTAATTGCCGCGCAAATATCATTACGTTTTAACCATCTCAGGACGAACAATCGTTCGGGCCGGCCTCGATTCCGTGGCTCGTAGGTCGCCAATTAAATCCGCGCCATTCGGATATTGCGGGGATCGAGAATGATTAATTGCACGCTCGAAGAAAACGATATTGACGTAGCTTTCGTTCGCAGCGAACGCTGCTTTGGCTGACCTCGAGGCATTTTCGGTGAGAAAAATTTTGCAAATTCAGGACGCAAGTGGATACTTTTTAATTTTACGTAAATTAAACAATACCGAATATCGAAGACCTATTTTTATTCATTTATTTATAAATTATACAGGTACGAACCCGATGTATTATATATACATAAGTAAGAAGTAAAATATTTTACAATTTTTTCTTTTCTTAATTTTACTTTCATCTTACCTTTTCGCACCTCTTTTCTTATTTTTTTTATTCGCACCACTTACTTGTATTTTCCATCTGTTATATCGGTCCATTTGAACCCTAAAAGGGCCATCGTCGTCTGATAATTCTTGAAAAAGCAATTTTGGCAAACAGTTTCCAAAGCATTGGTTGTAAAGCGAACAAAATTTTTCCATTTTCTCAATCTACTGTGCTTCGCCTTCGCCACGATTCGATTCGAAAAACAGTAGGTATTTCTTTCTCTGCGATGCAAGTCGTCGCTTCAAGGCATAACATCACACAGAAGCCATCGGTGTATCGTAGAAAGTCACAATTTCACCAGAGCACCGTTCGTTCCGAGGACGATAGTCGTTCGATGAATGCCCCATGAACAAAGAAAACTTTTCTCACAAAGTACGCGCGGCAGAAAGCTCGTCGCTCGCGTATCGTCCGCTCGAAAAATCCGTGGCCATTGTGCGTCGCAAGCTTCTCCTGTTCCTATTATGGGATAGAATCCCATCGATCCCTGCGGTTTTCGAGGAAATCATGCTTTTAAGGTCGTTGTTGTGTCACCACAGTTCTCCCTTCGTCGTAGATTTTACCTTTGTTTTTTCTTCAACTTTTTCTCGACCAATTAAACGCTTGAAATTGGACTGAAATTTAGGTAATTTCCTTTGGAAGATTGTCACGATTCAATTATTAGTGTTCGACGACTATAACCGTGATGAAGATATGGCAGAATTTTGTGTCACGACGGCTATATCCGTCATGCGTGAAACTTTGTTACAATTTCATATTTAAATTGTAATTTTGGCGAAAACTAAATTATATTCGTAAATTTTAATATTTTTAAAGTGTTTAGAGGTCAAGACGAAATAAAACAAACAAGTAAGTTTATAAATATTTCAAGTTTTGTTCGATAAAAATTATTTAACCAAATTATACAACAAACTGTAACTCCTCCTCTCTGAGTCGCTAATAACCCACAAGTGGTTGATGCGACGATAAATAATAAATTGAAAAAGAAAAAAAAATTATTGACAAGACAACAACGAAATACAAAATCTTTTATTTCTATCATTTACATTTAAAAAAAGGAGCTGTGCGATGTACGCGCGTCAGTAAATCTGAGCGCGCTACTTCGACAGTCGGTGACTGCACCGTCAGTTGTCCACAGCGCTCTGTGTACAACAAATGTACTGGGATTTTTCGACACAGAATCTAAAGAGCGCGATCGATCTGCTTGGGACTCGAACGGTTAATAAAAACACGATCGCTGAAAGTTTCGCTGATATTTCGGACATTTCATCCGCGACGACCTGATTTTTAAAAAGTATTAACCCTTTGCGGACTACCGCCGCATATATATGTGTTCTGCGGAGAAAACCATCAATTTGGCCGATGAACCCAAATATGCGTTCGGCGAAAACAATTGATAAGGCCGAAAGTCTCATGTATGTGTCCCAAACAAACGCGTTGCTATGGCCGAGAAACGTATGTATGCGTTATTTTATATAATTTATTTATCTTCTGGAGAATTTATGCATGTATTATCTACATATATGTTTATAATTTGACATCTTCGAACGCTATGAATGAAAATCGCTTAAAGAAACGTTTCTGCTGAAACGTGCGCTGGTCATTTTAAGTGACTATCGCGATAGTGGCTCGGCCCCACGGTACGGTTTACTCAGAATCACGGCGTCCGCAAAGGGTTAAAATTGTATTAAGTATTAAAAATGTAGTGCATATAGTATTAAAAAAGTATTAAAACAGAATATAAAAAGTTGAGGAATTTTTCGGAAGATAGAAAAGCATCTCCGTGTCTAGCATCATTATCAATAAAATAAATCTCTCTCTCTCTCTCTCGTGTCCAACAATTTCGTTACTAAAAATTTGTTTCGCAAGATTGATTGATCACGCGCCGGAACGAAGCGCTTGGCAAACAACGGAGGCCTTCCGGCCGCGAAGATCGATATCTCGCGGGACAAGTTCGCAGTGCGACTTTTCAAGGCCAGGGCCTCCGGAAGCCAAAAACCAGCCGCGACACATTTTTCTCGGCCAAAAAGTCACTCATCCACCGGTGTCGTTATGTCGCGTTGCGGAGAAAAAGTTTCGCGCGATCAATAATGGACATTCTGCACTCTATGCAAGATACACTGTGCAAGATTAGTCGGATGTTCCGTGAAATATGGGAGCAAGTTGACGAGGGTTCCAAATTGGGTCCTACTTTTGAAGACCACCGAAGAAAAACGTAACTCACATTTTTCATTTTTCATGGCAGAGCAGTTTTAAAGTTCGAAACGTTAAGAATCTTACGCGCCTGTTTCTGAAAAGCGTGTATCTTTAGACCTGACAGGTTGTTTTTCTCGTCGACTGTGTAACGTTGATACTAGAATTGTTTACTTTAATTGTGTGTTTAAATATACTGTGCGTAAACGGTCACTGTTAGAGTGGTGAAATAGAAATAGTTAAATACAAGTTAGCAGAGATAATTATTACTTTTGCGTCTTGATAAAAGAGCGACGTAAATTTTACCGGAAGCATCTTTGTTCTTATTAATTATAAACGAAATAAATCTGTGATCCTTTATTTTGATGCGGAAGTATTTTTTTCTTTTTCTTTTTTTTTTTTAGCTACCAGATGACGTAAAAATCAGAAAATTAATGTAATCGAACTTATTATGGTTTTCTCTCGTAAACTCTGTTGCCGAACAATCTTCAGTTTCTCAATATTTATTCCAATAATTGTATTTAGAATTTTATCCTGCATTTTATTCCAATATTTTATTCAATTTCGGTTTAATATAAAATGTATGTTATATGAAAACTGTACGTTTACCTTTTTTAAGAATAAACAGTGAGTGCTATTTTCATAGCGATGATGTCGGTTATAACTCGATTTGGCGGAGGATGAATAGGATGGTTTAAGTTCGCAGAAAGTTGAGGAATTATTTAGCAGAACCGTTCGTACTCTGTTGCTCGAAACAATTAAGAGATAATAGCAAGTTGGATTCAGAAATATTAATTAATATCGAAGGAATTGTACAAGATGTTTGTATAATAGGTAAAGTAGGTTTCTAATTATTTTAATTACCGTAAAAACCCATAATACTTGTAACGATAATGGTAGCGCACGATACGATTCTTTTTTCCGACGCGAAACAAATATTTTATATTTTAAAGAAATAACGGTATCGCTGTTACTCGGCGTTATAAAAAATAAAAGATAACAATTACATTATATCTTCTACATTTAAATTTATATGGTGACTCAGGGTACGTTGCCAGCGTTGATGTTCATTTCTATGCTAATTACGTCACTTAGTTTAATTCAGTTTGGTCGGTACACCGTAGACACTGTCAAGAGAGTCGACAGTGCTTCTTGAATATTTATTCACGTGCTATCCTGTAAGGTCTATCTAATTCGTCCAGGAAACCGTAAACATGTTTTACATTGCAAAGGACCTGAAATTCTCATCAATTTCTTTCTCGATCCTGAAACTCGCCAAACTATGGGAAGAAACTTTCTGACTGAAAATTAAAATGTTCATTTTTCTACGAAATAATCGCCTGATATATTTCTTGCGGCATATCTGGTGCCACTCCTCTGGCGAAATAACAATAATTTGTTTAAGCTAACGTTAAGAATGCATGAATGTTACGCGAGAGATTTTTCGAGATGTTTGCGTGATTGATTCGAGTGTCGCGTTGGGTGATCGTCTCTTGATCGTTCTTTGATCATTTCTCGAAACGCTTGAGAGGCGTGTATCGACGAATGTTTGGTTTAGAGCCAGAGCAGAGCTGTATAAAGGAATGTAGAATGATCTTTGGGAAATGCGAGGTGAATGTTTTAGTCATAGACTGGGACTCCGAGTGCCCAGACCCGCGAGAGTCGCAAGGGAGATTGTAAAATAAAGTTCGGAGCGCTCAGAAATGAAGGCGGTCATTTATTTTCCCCCGTCGCGGTCCTCCGCGTCGTATCAAAACTTTTATAAACTTTTATAAACTGACCAATTAATTTCTGAAATTTTCACAGATTTTCAGAAATTTTCAGAAATTTTCACAAATATAAATTCCTTTTTAAATTAAGTTTACGATTCCTTAACCCTCTATGGGATCATGTGACTTAAAAGTTACAAACTTATGTATCTATATTTTAAAAAATTAATTTTCTTTAGTTATCGCTGCACTATTAAATTTGATTACTGTATTACTCCAGTGACACCACGATCCATTTACGGTAATTATTAGCTAAAACATTTTCAAATCAAAGTGAAAAACTGTAATCAATCGTAATTTTTTCTCCAATGAGCAGACAAAATTCGGGCTATAGAGGGTTAAAATATTATAAAAATGAGAAGATCAGCAGTTTCAAATGCAATGAAAAAATTCCACAAATTGTCACAGGACTTTCAAAAAAAAAAAAAAAAAAGAAATAGTGTATGAAAAGAGGAAGTATAACTACACAAGAAGCCATCAAATATTCATTTATTTCTGGTAACAACTATGTACACACATATACATACACATAGGCGTGTTTAACATGTACGTAAATGCAGAAAGTGGTCCGTACTCGAATATGCTTAAACGAAATGACCCACGTCGCCCCGCAACGAGGACTCTTATACTTCAAACACGGCCAACTCCGAGTTTAACAGTCATACGCGATGAAATACTGGTACACTTGATCGGTAAAAATTACTTCGAGGGGTTCTTTGACGTTCTCTAACTGTACAACCGATCTTACTTCTTGTTTCACTGGATAAAGAATTCAAGAACTATTGTACAATTTTGCTTGTATCATCTGGTTCATTTTAAAACGTTTCTCTGGTTAGGCCATATTTTTTATAACAGTACTAGACGTTTGTTCAAAATTCTAAGGCCTCTGTTTGGCACTCGTTTTGTTTCCAAGGAAAAGGACCAAGATTTTTTATTATTTTTTTTTTTTTTTTTTTTTTTAATTTCTAACAGTGGAAATTAAAAATTAATGTTTTGGAAATCCTGAATTTTGTTTCCTTTTTGCTGAATATTGTTGAGGGATGTTTGTTTTACGAAATAACACCACGATCGTTTCGAATTGGCCGGCGTCTGAAATTACTTCTGGATATTCTCCGATAAATCGCTCAAAATACACACACAGCTCTCCGGATGATGGATTAAAAGACGATGTTTGTAAAAATAATTTGTTCTCGCGAACCGTATAGAAAGTACATGGACGCTTGTACGCGTTACTCGTCCCGTAGAATCTGAAGACTTTCATCTGTAACCCTTACTCCCATTTTTTTTTATCTTTTTTTTTCTTCTTTTTTCGAAATTTATAGATATGGTACAAAGTGTGCTCGTCTACCGATGGTAAATACAAATATACAGGTGTTTGCTCTCGTGTATCGCGTTTGAGGTTGTCAAATGTTGGATTAATTATTAAGAAAAATTTGATAAACCAAAAATGACGATCAATTTCCTTCAGCTTAAACACTAAAATTTAATTGGAATAATTTTACTCAAGTTTCTATCGAATAAAAGAAATTGTTCGTCGTCTAACAAAAAATTTAGTTAGCTCCTTCTATGGAAAAATATTTTTACACTAGAAAATTCCTCTTGTTTATTCTTTTTCTTCAGGTATTTGGTATATAGTTTCCACTCGAATCCCTGGTGAATCTTTCCTTCGTGCAACATGCGCGCACGACACTGAGACTGTGGGCGGAAATAGGAGTAAAAGTATCCAAAAAGCTCTTTTTAAAAATTCGACGACACGACACGTAATTATTTCCTCGAAGGAAAACTCGGCTATCGATTTTTCCACGCGTTTGCCAGTGTTCCTGTGGTTTGGTATCAAAAGGGGTGGAGAGGGGTTGCACACTTGCGACGAATACGGTTAATCATCGAATTCGTACATTTGGTAGGGCTTCCAGTCAAGTTTTTGAAGAGATCTGAAAAATATTTAAATATAATTTTTGTCACAAAAATATTATACGGACTAACTGAGTTTTTTTTACAAATAATTAAAACTGTACAAAAAACTAAAAAAAGGATTTAATAGGTGATTCGTTTGTTTTTCTTCTAAGTGTGTATTATTTTTTAATACTTCAAAATATTGTAAATTAAATATACGATGAAAATGTAAATGTCAATAATTATTTAGAATAGTATTTGTATAAATATTTATATTCTTGTTTGTTATTAGAGATCATTTTTAATGTACGATGTATTGGTAGAAACATTAAAATTGTAATGATAATAATGTAACATTGTTATATAAAATTTGAAATATAATAATGATAATTTAAGATAGTATTAACATAAACATAAAAATGAGAAATAATTAGAAATTACTGTTTTAAATATGTTTCACACACTTTTTCGTGGATTGTACGAATCCTCGAGGTCCACACGTGAAAACACACGCGTCAGGGGTACTTCCTGCGACTAATTCTTTTATTAAATCGTCAGACACCGTGCCACATTTGCCTGTCCATGTGTTTCCAGCTTCCGAAAGGATATGTGTAACTTTCAATCTGAAACGTATCGATATCCCGTATGAAAGAATGATTACAGGAATTCATAAAAATAATTAATTAGCGCACCCACTTCTTATCTGCGCTAGCCTTTTCCAATTGTGCCACGTAAAACATGTTATCTTCGTCCTTGTTGAAATTGAGGAGGTTTATGGTCTTCCTAGAAGATTCAAAAAATTATAATTATTTTTAAACAATGTAGAAATAAATCACAATAATATACAGTCTTTGTTCTTCTTAATTATACTCGGTATGCATATTATAAAAATGAAATAGATACGAACATTATACTTATTATATTAAATAGATATAACATTCCAAAAGCAAAATATTAATTTTTAAAACACCACTGTAAAAATTCTAGCTAAATAATACAACGTTCTTACAAACTATTTAACACGTTAAAGGCCACGCCCTGCGGAAGACACTGAAATTTTCGTTTAGGCGTCGACAGTATCAATTTCAAAAAGTAATACCTTACAATTCATCAATAGGTTCTATCAAATCACACTGAACAAAGATACAACTTTCTTTTACAGGCCTCCACAATTTTCTTCTTAAATTCTTAACTATTTTACGACCAAATATTTTTCAATTAATATCGCAACACACAGCCTAACGGAAAGTCGACCGAAAAAGTCGACGTGGCGTTTAACGCGTTAAAAAACTCGAATATTAACCCTTTGCTAATTAACTAAAAGCCTCGAATATTAACCCTTCGCGGACTAATGTCACCGCTGCGGCGATATTACAATTTAATTCCTAGGTCGAATGTCGCTACAGCGACAAATGAATAGAAGTGATTGCGAAGTTTAACCGACCGTTTGTCTCTTTTCTATTTTATTTTCTGCTTGATTATTCATATATTTAATTTATAATCTCGTTTCATAAAATTGATCCTCAACCCGTTGCGAGTCAGAGTTAAGAGAGTACAATTATAATACATTCGCAAAGAGTTGAAGAGTGGATAGAAACGAGAAGATACTGACACACTACGCCTGGCCAAGGCCCGTTGGATGATTCCAAGCATCACGGTCAAACCCGTGCCACCTGCGAGCATGTGAATGACAGAGTAACGATCGAAGGATTCTATTACGAAGGCACCTAAAGCATTGCTCAAGAGGAGGGTCTGGCCGATCTGAAGGGCGGTAATGGACGGACTTAGCGCGCCGTTCGAATATTTCTTGATCATCAGACACAGACAGTCGGACTTGTAATTCGACGCCATGTCGTAAATTAAGGTTGAGAATACAATTTTTTAGGTGCTTGATGATATTTTGTAAGGAACGAAATAAGATTTGGAATATTATATTGATTCAGAATTTTAGGTAATTGTTTAGTGACTGGAAAAAATAGCCTTAGTTATTTTTATATTTTTTTTCGAATAATTTTAAGCCAAGTTGTTGGAAGAAAAAAAACAATGTAGCTTCAAGAAAGGTGTTTTAAACGATTTAAATGCTAATAGTATAGGAATTATTTAATATATCAAATATTATGTATCGTAGGAGTTAAAAAGTGAAAGAAAGAATGGGATTTTTAATTTAAAATTAGTTCATTTCTAGTATTTTTCCAAATTTCATTAGTCCATCGTCCTCAACGATACATTAATCCAAACTAATCAGTCAACGAATTACGAACTGCAATTATAATCAGAATAGAATGCAATACTAACCCATGACGTTCATTTTTGCTTCTATGTGCCTACCAATGGGTACCACCTCTAAGAAATCTTTCGCTCGAACGACTAACAGGTGAACTAACTTAGAGAGTGGTTCGTTCGTAAGTACTTCGTATTCTTTGTACGTTCGACTGTTAGTATTTGTCTCTCTGGATATCGTTTGACTACCCTGAGACTTCCATATCTCTTTCTTCTGCTTCGTAAATGTAAAGTCGACCTGCATTAGATAATAGAAAATTTAATGCTCAAAATAGAAATCACGTTTAATCTTTAATTTCATCCAACATTCAATATATATATTTTTATCTTTTTTTTTTTATTACCTCCATCGTGTCGAAGTTTCTAGTGCAAACAGGAGGCCATTCTATTCCCGCTGTCAATTCCAGCTGATGCGTTATTATGTCCCTTTCGAAAAATAGCTTAAAGACCAACTTCGAGTCGCTTATCCTACTTAACTGATAGCACACGCCTGGATAATCGCGCACCGTTTGGTAGAACACTGTGATCGAGTTGGATGTCTGCCTCCAGTCCATTTTTATGTTCGACAGACCGGTGTCTGACACGTTTTCCTGGCTGATATTATGAGCTGAAAATCAACATATTTTAATTGTAAATAATTTTTAAATATCGTGGTACTAATAGCGAAAGCAGCAAGTCGTTTCATAAATAATACTCTTTATTTTACATTATCTTTTTTATTTCTGGAGCTATTTGTGCATGAACATGCAAGATTGTGGATAGTTTTCTTTACTGCCTTTTTGTTAGTTATACGATTTCCAAATGAAAGTGGCGTCGTACCAATTTTTTAAATTTAACTTAAATTAAGGAAAACTGGGACCTCATCGTTGAAAGAAATTAATTTTTATGAGCAAAGTCTCTGTGAGACTTCATGTCGCACTGAGAGCCGATCTCTCGTTATTGTAAACCGAGATTTTGTTTAGGCGTCGAGTGCGATACGGGACTGAGTCGAGGCGCTTAAGACATAGGCCAGATGGTGGGCCATAAAATTTAGAAAATTCCCATCGCCGGCGAAAACTGTGCCTGCAGTCAGTCACAGCCGACACGCGGTACAGTATACACGCTTTCCTTTTACCGTAGTTTTATATATTTCCGACCGCTTCGCCTTTAGCTTAGTTTAAAGATTCCTACGCTTCGCTTCGACACTACGGAATGAAATGATGAGAATTTTATTATTACAGCATTTATCGCGTTGCTTAAAATAGAATAACAAAATAGCTTTCAATTAAATTAAAGATTGACTAAAAATGCGACTTATCAAATGACCTAATNCACGCGGTACAGTATACACGCTTTCCTTTTACCGTAGTTTTATATATTTCCGACCGCTTCGCCTTTAGCTTAGTTTAAAGATTCCTACGCTTCGCTTCGACACTACGGAATGAAATGATGAGAATTTTATTATTACAGCATTTATCGCGTTGCTTAAAATAGAATAACAAAATAGCTTTCAATTAAATTAAAGATTGACTAAAAATGCGACTTATCAAATGACCTAATATCTCCTTCAACAAATTTCTTCAAGATCCAAAACCAAGAATACAGCATTACTCATGAAACGACCTGATATTTAATTCAACGCATCATTCCGTCGACATCTAGAACCTCAAGAACAACACAAAACAGTTCTAAAACCCACGAACATCCATTTTTCTGTCACTGACAATACTCCATCGAAAGAATCGCCAAGGTTGCCCCGACAGTCGTCCCTTTTATCAGCATCAACAGGACACAAGAGAACGAGATCGATTCCGCTGCATGCCTACTCACTTGTGCAACTTGTTATCAGGTTCAACGTTGCCGACGAACAATTGGTCGTGCTGGAGACAGCGTTTTCCGTCGTCGACGAGGTGGTTCCGCTCACCGAGCCACGGCTCAGCCTTCCGACCACGCATTTCTGAAGGATGCTCTGATAGTTGACCCAAGCGTGCACCTGCAATGAACGATCTATGGGTACGTAAAAATAATCGTCGATTCTGTGAAACAGTCTCGATGAGCTTATCAAACGTTGGAAGTTGGTTGACTTACGCTTTCGAAGAGCTTCGTGGCGTCCTTGCCGACACCTCTCATCAATTCGTTGATCCCTCCTGGGTGGAAGTCCATGTAACGTGTTACGTTGAAGACGATTCCTGCAATTGAAGGGTCGAGTTAGATTAAAATTGATAATTTTTGAGTATTTGGCAAATGGAAAAAAAGGGTAAAAAAACCTGGTTGAAGGATTGAAGAAGGTTGAAATGAATGATTTGCGAGTATTTGGAAAATGGAAAAAAGGGGTTAAAGATTGTTTATTCTAAGATCTTTAAATCATGGTTGAAGGATTGAAAAAGATTGGAATAAATAATTTCTGAGTATTTGGCAAATGGAAAAAAGGGGTTGAAGGGTGTTGTAAAATATTTAAATTATGGTTGAAGGATTGGAAAAGGTTGAAATGAACAATTTCTGAGTATTTGTCAAATGGACAAAAAGGGTTGAAGATTGTTTGTTCTACAATGTTTAAATTATGGTTGAAGGATTGAAAAAGATTGAGATGGATGATTTGTGAGTATCTGACTAATAGAGAAAAGGGGTTGAAGAATGTTAGTTTCATAAAATTTGAATATACAAGATGTTTCACCTATCATTATCATCAAAAATATTTCTGTTATATTTACAATTTAAGAAAAATGTTTCTCAATAATTTAGTTTCCCTATAATCCTGATTTTTTAATATTTTGACTGCATATATTTATTCGTGAATATTCAAATCCACGGTGTCATTATAATTTATTAAAAATACATCGATTATTAAATGAAACTTCATCAGAATTTATCAATTTATTAGTATAATTAATATAATTAATACAGTTTCATTTTTGGGTATAATTTTGCTTCAAAATACAACAAAATATTTTCTTCGATACCCTTTGCTTTTCTTTTAACTTTTCTTTCGCCAGTCTCATTAGGTTTTATTATTGAATTTCAAACAATATTTTAAATATTTCTTCGTGCTTCCTGTAGTTACGAGACTTTTTCTGAATCACCCTTCGATTAATATGAGGGGTCATGCGCGATCGCAAAAATACGCCGGCAAATTTCATAGGTGGAATTAAAATAGCCAGGCCAGGGTTCGTGACGAGCATTGAATAAATATTTGACGATTCGATGTCGCGCGATGGACGAGGAAAGTAAATTTTAATCAAACTAAAAGCGGACGTTCCACGGTGCCCGATATATCGTTTTCTGGCTTTCGTGTCTGTCGTCATTTTGTTCCCAAAAAAGACGCTTTTCTGCCATCTAACCACTCGTGTCATCGATTATTGAAATATAGAATCGATATAAAAGTATTTACATAATACTCCTTTAATTGTAATATCTTTTATATTACCTTTTTAATTCAACTTAGCAATTTTATTACCTACAATGGCTGCAAACTGTGTTTAAACGAAACACCGTGTTTCATCAAGTTCTGCTATTTCTTTCTCGTAATATTAAATTTTTAATTTATAATATTAAATTCTTTTTTTTACTGTCAAAATAAATACAGCGATCCATAAATACTTCTTATAACCACTGTAAAAATAAAATACAGCGAGAAAAAAAAAGAAATACAATATTAAAAGAAACTCGACTGAATCAAACTTTGTTTTTCTGAAACTATGTTTCTCATCAAGTTGTGCTATTTCTTTCTGATAATATTAAATTTTTACAATCACGTACAAGTATTATTACGTAATAAAAAAATTTAATGTACTTGAAGTTAATCGATAAAAAAAATAATTGCCAAAATAAATACAGTGATGCATAAATAGTTTTTATAACCACTGTAAAAATGAAATATAGCAAGAAAACGAAACATAACGTTAAAAGAAACTCAACTGAATGAAACTTGAACTGACATTAGCTTCAATTCAACGTTGGTCTGGATTCTCTTACTTTGCTTAATAACCAGTTGGCTACGTGAGGACATCTTTGCGCAATTCCACCATTACGAACCCCCTTAAGCCCAGTTTCTACGCGTAGTCGCGTCGAAATCTATCAGATTACCAATAAATGAGATCGCTCTCCAGACATCGATTTTCATTCCTTCAATTTAATTTCAATTAAACCGTGTGCCCGAAGCGACGCTCTTTGTTCGTGGCAATAGGATTGACGAGTAATCTCATTAAGTAAATCAGGTTTTACTGTTTCAGTAAACTGTTGCTTGGCTCTGAGTGTGCGTTAACGCTAAAGTTTGCAAAGTTAAACTTAAACTTTGGTATTTGAGGGATTTTAATTGGAAAAAGTAAAGAATTTACGTGCTCTCAAGATTCTGAATTCGATGGAATAGAATTTTAAGCACTTGAGAGACTATGATTGTAAAAAATAGGAAATTTGATGTTTAGGAACTTGTAAATAGTTACCTGAGGAATTGTAATTCTAACAAATGCATAATTAAAAGCTTTAGAAATTTATAAACCAAGGAAACGATAATTTAGGTGCTTGGAGGATTGTAATTATAAAAAATAAGATATTTAAATATTTAAATATTTAAGAAATCATGAATTGAGGAAGATTGAAGTTTTAGGTACTTCGGAAGTACAAGCTCCGAAAAGGATACACGATTTAAATACCCAAACAATCGAAGGCTTAAAAAGTTAAGAATGTACGCATTCAAGCAGTGTAACTTCAAAGAATTACGTACTTGAATATCTAAGAGGATTTGAAAGAGGTCTCGTATCAGATTATCATACATTACCATAATCTATCGTGCTTAATGAATCTTGAAGAGGCAAAATATTTGTGAAACTTTCTCAGGCAACTCGTACACCATTATTTTTTACATTATAATTTTGCATTATACGAAAGATCGTAATCAAAAACTTTAATCATTTTTCTCTGAATAAAGTTCTAAAATTCATTCTATTTTCTCTGAATAAAGTTCTAAAATTCATCCTATTTTCTCTAAATAAAGTTCTAAAATTCATTCTGTTTTCTCTAAATAAAGTTCTAAAATTCATTCTGTTTTCTCCAAATAAAGTTCTAAAATTCATATTCTAAAATTCAGCGTTAATACTTAAACAAATAAGCTAATCGATTTAAATCTTTAATTTTCTAAAAGCAAATCGTTTTCAAGAGTAAAATGAACCTGAGTCGGTAAAACATTTAAAAAATTGATATTTACAAAAAATATGAAATTCAAATTTTCTTCACCCTCTATTTCGAATTTACACATACCGCACAACTTGATTGTTCTCAAAAAAAAAGAAAAAAAAAATGTATTTAAACTTTACTGTATTTCTTCTGCTAAGATTTCTTTTCTGCTGCACTGTTTGCGTTGTCACTAATTTTTCAGAAATTTATTTGAATTTCCAATTCAGCGAGAAATTAAAAAAAAAAAGAAGGCTACGAATAGCGAATCACTTTTAAGAAAACATACCTCGAATCGCGATCCAAGCATCGTTTTGCTTATTATGAGTAGCCAACTCGGACAAAGTTACAACTCGTGAGACACCGCCGACGCCTGTTAAATCGACCCCAGAATTTCCCAGTCGAATCCAATCCATCAAACTGTGGCCAGGTGCTAATGCCGTTTTATTTCGTGGATTGCCTGCAAATAATTAAAAAATAAAATAAAGCTTGTTTGATTTATGTCGTACGGAAGATTACAAAGCAAAGAAATATTTATTCATAAATTAAATCAATTTATCGATTCATGTATTAATTCAATTTTTTATGGTGCAATCCTTGCATAGCTTTAGGTGTTATGGCACCCATTGTACACTTCGCTTATCGAATGCCTGTCCGAGTTTTCTGCATTTCTTTGGAAACTGGTTCGATCACACGTTCCGTACTGGATATTAAATATTTATTCAGATTAAAAACTAAAACTTCATTTTATTTATTTTTCTTTTATTTTTCTTTATTTATCTTCATTTTTCTTTATTGTACTTTACGGTAAATAGCGTGGAAAAATTGTAGATTTAAATTGATCGAAGGATATTAATGTTTCGAGTAGAAAAGACAAATTTGTCTATAATTACAGACATTTATAGTTATTCCATTATCAAAGGTTCAGGATATTGATATTGTTGGAAATTTTTTAAAGAAAATTCTGTGCGCGCGTCAGTTTCTTGATATATTTCGCTCAATATCAGTTGTTGAAGAAGTTTCCACGATAAGAGTCCAAGTATAAACGAAGTTGAGGATTTAAAGTCCGCACGTGCGAAAACTTGGCGGAAATATGATCAACGAGTTGCCGATAACTTTCTAAACGCTTTCACGTGAGATGAAAAAACGAACAAGCTGTCAGAACGGGGAACAAAAATGACGTTATCATTTATTTTATCATTTTTACCTGTTTTTTCTTTTAAATCGTTACAAAATTTTAGAAACAACTTTGGAATTATTTTTTATTAAAGTATTTATCAAAGTTACTAGCTTTCGGTAAAATATCAACGAAACCTGTGCTGCTTTTAAATTTACAATCAAAAGATTGAACAGAGAAGAGGTACGCAAGAACACCTTGCGATTTTTCACGCTTATCTGTTCGACGCAAAATCGTTGTATGCAGAAGAATAAAAGCTTATCTGGAAAGATTAATCATACGAAAACAAAAGCATGTTCATCATTCGGCATCAAACAATTTGTTCGGAATAAATTCTTTAATCTTGTTTCGAAAAACTCGCCGTCTGGAAAGGTATCTTATAAAACAATTAATCAACGATTCGTTCACATAATTCTTTCATTCAATTGAAAATATATCACACATGTGATACAATCTTTATAAATGACTTTGTTGTTATCCATCGAACAATATACCGATTAAATGAAATAATGAAACAAAATTTTTCAAACATAGACACACCGCTGCGTAATTTCTAAGTTACGTAGCGCTACGCAGAGTTTAACCGGTCTTCCCCAATTTTACAGCTTAACCCTCTATGTTGTGTCTTAAAAGTTACAAACTGATGTATCTATATTTCAAAAAATTAATTTTCTTTAGTTATCGCTGCGCTATTAAATTTTATTACCGCATTACCGTAGCGACACCAGGATCCATCTACGGTAATTATTAATTGAGACATTTTCAAATCAAAGTGAAAAACTGTAATCAATCGTAATTTTTTCTCGGATAAACATATAAACATATAAAATTCGGGCTACAGAGGTTAATGTTTGTTAAATTAATATTTGTTGAATCATAATACAACGCGGTTAAATATTTAATTTAACCGTAATATAGAGAATCTAGTTAGTTTTATCAAACAATACATATTCATATCGTAAGATCCGCTCGTTGAAAGTTAAACGAACATGGAAATGCTGTTGGCGTATAAACGTTCGTAGACGGGTTGCAAGTAAAACTAATAGTCAATTATCGTTAATTACTGACCGTCCTGAATCTGCAAACCGAGACTCTGCGGAGACCCGTCGCCGTCCATGACGGAAACCAAAGACGCGCCGCAGCATCGTGGCATTTTCTCATCGAAACGTCACAGTCCGCAAACCTTTAACCATCCTCCTGCATAGAAATTGCATTGCATTGAAAAGAAAAAAAGAAAAAAAAAAGAAAAAAAAAGAAACGGAGCGACCCTAAACGACGTCGTTCAAACCGAGGAATTAATGATCGTCGCGACATTGGCCTCTTTCGGGAATTTATTTCGTCCAACGCTGTTTAAGAATTATTTTAATCCAATTATTTTAATCAATTTCTACGAACGATATTTTATGTATTAATGAGAACGAAAATTACAGTTGACTAAAAAGAAAAAAAAAAAAAAAAAAAAAAAAAAAAAAAAAAAAAAATTAAA
>SMSQ01026163.1:15892-27224 GCA_019453375.1 Ctenoplectra terminalis | reverse complement strand
AAAAAAAAAAAAAAAAAAAAAAGAAAATAAAAGCTAACAATTGCTGTGAGTAATTGGTATCGCGAAATTGTGTACGATAAAATGCAGTGTAATAATACGATGATAAATATTGTAATTTATGGTGATGATATGGATTGTTGTATAAGGAATAAATAATATAATTTAAAAAGCGTAGATTTATGGATACGTAACTGATTAATTATACGATATTGTAGATTTAATTTGATTTAATTTTTTTTTTTTTTTATTGTTTCTTTTTTTTACAGTGCAATTTTAAGCGTTTTTAATGAATTATTACGTTTGAAGACTACACGAGAAATAATGATAAGTCTATTTTTGTTTTCTTTTATTTTTATGTCATTTGATAGCTAAAATGGAGTACTTTTATATGGCATAAATGAAAAGAGGAACATATATTTTTTAAAAGTACGTATTGAATTTTAAAATTGCTCTCGCGTAAAAAATGGAAAATGTGATTTATGCTTTTGCTCTTGTGATCCGTGTTTGTATTAAAAATACGTAGTTGTAATCAGATTTGCAAGAACTGAAATGAATTAATTCGTCTTTATTAACATTTAACTTTAAATATTTTCGAAAAGAATTTTCCGATTGAGAAACGATTCGGTTAACGGTTTAACAATGCGATGGTAACGGCGTAAGGTAAACGTGTAAAAAAGGGAAACGCAATCTCTAGTTTTATTAGGTAGTAAAAATTTAAAAGACCATAT
Source organism: Ctenoplectra terminalis (assembly GCA_019453375.1). NCBI lineage: Eukaryota > Metazoa > Arthropoda > Insecta > Hymenoptera > Apidae > Ctenoplectra > Ctenoplectra terminalis. The sequence goes on along the minus strand of SMSQ01026163.1, from coordinate 26,496 downwards.
TCTACCGCAATGAAGATACAAGCTTGAGGAAGAACCCTTTTAAATTTGATCATGAGGGATGAAAAAAATTGAGCATAAGCTGCATTCTCCAGCACAAGAAAATTTAAGTCTAAAATTCTACGGGACAGGCTGTGCAAGAACAAAATTCTATTACCAACAGAAGAGTCAAAGTAATGGTGCAAAATTAGATTACTCCCTTTGTAGAAGATAATCGAATTATTTCACACGGGTGTGTCTGGCATAATTAACAAGCTAATGAACAAAATCGAGCAAGTGCTTCGTCGCGAAAAAACCTACAAACTAATGAATAAAAATCAAGCTATTACCATTTTTAATAAATTACTGCAGCGCTACATCAACACTAAAAAAAACAAAAAATGAACAAATATAATAATTTCCGCTAAGATTAAATGAAAGCACGGAAAACAAGAAAATTAAAAATCCTTTAAAAAAAGCGAAAATAAAAATCCTACAGCTAATAAAAATTAAATTATTATCATTTTTAATAAATTACTGCAGCGCTACATCAACACTGAAAGACTCAAAAAATGATCAAATATAATAATTTCCGCTAAAATTAAATGAAAACATGGAAAACAAGAAAATTAAAAATCGTTTTAAAAAAGCGAAAATAGAAATTCTACAGCTAATAAAAATCAAACTGTTACCATTTTGTAATAAATTACTATAGCGCTACATCAACACTCAAAGACAAAAAAATAAAGAAACATAACAATTTTCGGTAAAATTAAATGAAAGCACGGAAAACAAGAAAATTAAAAATCCTTTTAAAGGAGCAAAAATACAAATCTCGCGACAATAATCTCGAGTAACTACGCGTACTCGAAATAATTCGGAACGAACCGCAAATATTGTTTCGGGACATCAGAACAACCGATTCCTTCGTGTAATCACCGGAAACTCGAAAACGCGTAACACCGACACCGAGCGAGCACAGATCGAAGTTAAATACGTTGCGGACGCGTGTCAAAAACTGCAACCACTCCACGAAAAACCACCGGTGGAAAAACGGAAACAAAGCTCGGCCCGTCGTGTCGACGGAAAGGAAACCGCAAAAGTCAGAGAAACGGCGGGAACGCGTACCTGCACGACGAAACCGCTGCGACGTCGAAAATCGTCATATATTCCAGCAAGAGCCTCGAAAGAACCGATCCGAAACAACGGACACTAATTCTCTATCGATCTTCTTGCAGCTTAAAAGATCCTCACTTCCGGCAGGATCCTTTTGTAACCAGAGTCGCGAGCGGAGAGGAAGCAAAAAGAAGAGTCTGTGACGTTCTATTCAGAGGAGTCCGTCGTAGTGACACCTTTAAAGTTCATAATGGAGACTTCTGAACGAATTTCAGATGATTCATCTTGTTCGTTAAATGTCCATCAAAAGTATTCCCACAAAATTGGAACTGAGAAGATTTAGGATCCTTCTGAGTTTATGCAAGGATGAATACAGTAAGCTCTTGTCCTGTTTGTATCATCCTTTTTTTACTATTTTACTTAAATACAGAGCCTCGTAATTAATAATAAATTATTATTTACAGAAAAATGGATCAATCCATTGTTTGAAGACCAAAGTTTGAAAGGAAGGATGTAAACCATGGCTGGAAAGAATCGTTTCTCTTCTTCATCCCTTACAGACAGAGAATATATTTCCTTGTGGATAGAGTTTGGAACTGGAAATCTTGAATAATATCAATTATGCGAACCTGGGTCAGGAATGTCTAAGATTGTTGATTTAATAAGAGGAACTTTGCGTGCAAAGTGGACAAGAACTTGTAACTCAACCTGGGAGGGTGGTAAGTTGTTAGAGAGATTCACGAGTGTTAATTGATACGAACACTGAACTGTGAACTGTTTTAGGGAAACGTGATCGCGACAGAAGTATCATTGAAGCGTTGATCCCGCGCTGGCGGACTGAAAGGTACTGCACCGAAACACGCGGACCGATATAGCCCTCAGACAGGTAGATCAATATAGTAGCTACGGCGTGCCTAACACGCAGGATCTCGCCAGTGAGCGCGTGGCTCTCTGGCCGCAGAGATCGACGGAGCTCTAGAGTTCCCTGTCTTTCTCTTGGTCGTTAATTCGCCTGGATGCTGATGTTTATTCACCGCTGAATTAACACCAGAACTACTGGCGATTAAAGTACACCTTTCTGTACGTTAAGATCGCTAAATTTTTTGTTATACGACCTTTATTTTTTAACACGAAATTTGTAATATAATTTCTAATGAAAAAATGACGACAGAATATTGCTAAAAATTGGAGATCTTTTGTAATCTTTCAGTAATCTTAACCACAAAATTCACATCCACATTCTTATCAGTTTTAATACCTTTCTTAAGATAAAAAGTATTTTATCTAATCATTGGCATAGAAAGATTGCGAAGGATTAAATTTGGAATAGTGTTGTTAATTTTAATGGAACTGAGAAATGGTTGTGGTGTGTTCGATGAAAGGGATGGAAGAATATTTGAAGCAAATATTCTTCAACATGTAAATTCACGAATGTATAATTTTATAATTGAATTCGAGGCTCTTGGTTGCAGTAAATTAAACGTAATATTAGTTTTATTCTTTGAATTTAATTATATACTACTCAGTCTATGAAGCTGACAGAGAAATTCAGGGTTAAGAGGTGTACTTGTGAGCGCTTTAGAGTTAATGACATGGAATTTTACTAATTAGAGGAGACATTATCTCGCCACTTTTAGTATGAATAGTTTCCCAGACAAATGGGTAATGATGTTATTACTCGTAGATAACCTGACAAAATTTTAAGTTCCAAGTGTTTCGTTATTTAGAACTAATTAACTCTTTACACTTAGAAATTAAATTGCCTACAATTCGTACACTTCTCCAGAATTTAAATAATTGTTTAATGTCGGTAATAACAATTTTTTAAGTTCAAACAGAATTAAGTAAAGAATAAGCTGTTTTAAAGCTTACTTTTAATCTTCAATACAAAACATAACAATTTTTTTTACAAAATAGTTGCATTCCTTGCATTTTCCATTGGATTATCATAAATCATAAAATTCATGAAACCTCCCTCAGCTCGTGGAAGACTCAATAATGCCGTTATCGTCTCCATCTTCGCCCAGCATACGAGCCACCATTTCTCAAAAGTAGATTCGCTTGAGGAAATGATCAGTTGATGTCCGGTAACCGAGGAAAATTCGATTCCTCGATCAGAGGAGCCTGTAACTGGAATATTTCAATCGACGAAATTGATCCCCGATTAAAAAAAGCCCAACATTGATATTTAATATTTTATAATTCATCTTCCTTTTAATTAAAAATTACATTTTCTTCCATTCAAAATTAAATTACTTCAAAAATCTCCCAAAAAAGACTGAAAAATTCCTAGTAAAACAAAGAAAAAAGGAAAAAGAAAAAAGATTACAATTAGCTGTGATCCAATAAATTTATTGGCTTAAAAAAAATCAAGATACAGAACATACATAATACACCAGAAATTGTTTCAATTATTAAATCATTAAAATAAATTCAGTAGAAATTCCTTATTCCCTATATAAATAATTAAATAGAAAAATATAACATCTAAAAACTAGGACTCACGTTTAGCAATATACATAAGCACAGATTTATTGATTTGCACCAATCAATGATGTCATTGTCAATACTCAACATCCACTGCCTCTTATCAACCATTGAGTAACACTCTTTTTATTACATTTTGTTCACAGCAATACCATGACCTCGATGCACGATTAATCGACAACAGAACCTCGATAAAGTCACGAACGCGTCAATCAAAGCGCGAAGTTCTCAAACGTGGACCATCGAGGGACGTTCCATCCTGATCAATATTCGGCTAAACTTATGGAACCTCGGAATTATAAATAGAAGTGTATCGAGCAGCTATGCAGAGGCATTGAAAGACCCTTATGTCGATGGATGCGAATAAATTCACCGCGTTCTTCATCTGGGGAACAACAAACATTTCAGTAGGACCGTTTGATGTTCGCTGATGGATTTTTTTAAACCGTTTCAGTTCCATCGAAGAAACCTTTGAGTATTTGCAGAGATACAGGTGGAAAGTATTAGGAACGTCATGGGGGACTTAATTTCACTCCAAGAATCTCGAGGATATTCTTGGCTATCTTCTTCCTTGATTCCTTCAACTGAAACATTCTATAACGATGATTGAGGTACTTTAAAAAAAGGATTCTAAGAAATAAATTGATGCTACTATTTAGTTATTCTCGGTTTCTTCTTTTTTTTTTCAAACTCTTTCAAAAGAGTTCTGAATTGATTCATCAAGTTGTTTCGTAGATTAAAGTACAAGGATTGTATAAAAATTAGAATGTCTTAGAATTTCTTAGAATGTTCATGAGAATGTTTTTTAATACATAATTGTTTCCCCCACAGGTATCCTTCAGCCTGTGATATTTATTCTTTGTCCAAAAGAAGATAACGCGTGGAAATTAAGATTGTTTTTACGACAAGATTGATATACTGTGTAAATATATACATCGGTTCGTAGAAACAGAGAGAAGCGACTGATTGGATCTCAGAACCGAGACTAAGTTTATTTTAATCAATTTAGATAGAACGTAGTTACTTAAGTTCAACGTCCAATGTGTCGCCTACTTGCTAAAGAATTTAATTACCGATTGAAGCGTTCGAGTGCATTAAACCTTACGGAATTCGATACTTAACGAACGATTAACGTGCGTGTTGCTCTTCTTGATGGTACTACTTCTGGTGTCTCTGTGCTATTTTATTTCTGCCAGAATTTCCTTTTCGTTCACCTTGCACCGTTCCGTTTGCTTTATTGCTGCAACCTCTTCTTTGATGTTTTTTGCTGTTATTTTTATTATTGGAATTTCTTTTGCTCTTACGCTGTTCTTTTTTCTTGTCCTTGCGCAGCCTTTTTCTTTCTCGATATAGTCCTTATTTTAGTGTCGTCGCATTGCTTTTTTTTTCCTTTTCTTTATCGATGGCATCTCTATTTTATCGTCCTTGCACTGCTTTGTCTTCTATCTCTGCAACTCCGTTTTTGATATCTGTATTATTCTTCCTCCACGTGTAGGAAGAGCATCGCGCGTCAAAAAGAATTCTTCCGATGGAAGAATCTGTCGATTATCATCTTAACAAAGCCCCCAGTCGTTCACAATCTCGATCCAGCACCGATCCTCACTATCGGGACAGGACAGGGGACAGAATGGTCACGTCGAATGGCCCTGCCCTACCCTATCCTGACCCAATAATGCAAATCGGGAACGACTTCCACTCACGAAAACGTTTTGCGAAGGGAAAACGTCGATACCAGTCCCACGATGTGTTTTTCTTCCATCTCCGGTCTCGAATAAGACCGATTCTCACTATCGGGACAGGACAGGGGACAAAATGTACTCGCCGATCGGCACTGCCCTGCCCTATCCTGACCCAATAATGCGAACCGGGCATGATTCAGCTGGCAATCGATTGTTCCGACGAACAAAAACCTCCAGTTAATGTTGTTTAACAATTCGAACCAATTGGAATTTTACCTAGCTATAGTCTTCCAGATTTTGTTTTCATCGCGTTCTCGTTTCTTCGAAAACAGTTTTCCAATTATGTGAAAAACGAATCTTCTGCGTAAAAATTGAAACGAGAAATTATGCGTATTGAAAACAATTTCTTGGCGTTCGTCACGAAATTAGGAAATTTTTGTAGCAGCACTGCGTTATAATTTTTAATTCGTAGAAAAATGTAAGCGTCGATAGAGGTGCACGTTTGAAGTAATGTATTGTGAATTAATTTTTTTTTTTTTTATAAGTTGAACGATGTTGACGCAGTGCAAGCGTTTTAGACAAGGCGACGTCGTCAAATTGAATTTCCCGGGGAACATGATCAAAGTTTGGTTAATAGGGAAGGTTTAAACCGTGTTTCGCAATAATTAATCACTGTTGCAATCTGTTAAGGTGCTTGGCGCGTCCTGAAAGCTCTTGCAAGGCTGGAGACGATTCGAGTTTCACGAAGTTGCAGAACTTCGGATCGATTCTTGCTCGTTTCAAAATTAAATCACGATCGTGGTTTCGGCTCGAGCTGGAGAAAATGGCGCGGCGATGCTTGGTAATAACGTAATTGCTCTGATAAGCGAGAGAAGAGCATGGAGAGAATAAAAAAAATTTCGGACCTCCAACTGTTTGCACGTGGAAAGTTTTTATTTAAAAATGTTAATTTTGAAATTTATTTTAATATTTTCTGAGGGAAAAAAAATATCAAGTTTTTCAATCGGTGAAACACGTAATTATCCTTATTATAATTATATAACTGTTGAACCGAGCAAAAAAGTAATCTTTTTTTTTCTTCTAATAAAAAACGACAGTAGAAACTTCGCCAGAGATAATTTTTAGACAAAACAAGTTAAATCTTGATATGATGTCACAGAGTTCATCTCGGGTTCACCGAGTAACGCTTCTAAATAAAAATAAAGCCAATCTTTTCTATTCATCGGTCAGTCTTCTCATTCTCCGTCAAGCCAATTAAGCACCGAAGATTTATATCCTGTAAATCTTACAAGATAATCAGAAGGCAATTAAGTATTTTACCTCTAATGAATCACTCAACGCAATAAAACTCTCAATAAACTAAATTGCCACCGAATTTTACATCTTACTTCCAATAACAATAAAACTAAACTCTCATCTTCGTCCATTAACTTTTTAATCTTTAATCAAAGCAGTTAAGATCTCTGGATTAAAATCCTAACAATTCTCTCTCACCCAAAAATCAGAAAGTAATTAAGTAACCTCTGATAAAATATTCTATACAATACAATTCCAAATAAAATAATATTCACTAAAAAAAACTAAACCCTTCTCCTCATACATCAGCCTTCCAATCTTTAATCAAATCTATTAAACATCAAAGATCTAAATCATGTAGGAATTTTCCACAATAACTTTTGAACAATCAAGTGTTTCACGTCTGATGAACTATTCTGTCGAACAAAAATTCCACAATAATTATTAAACAATTAAGCGTTTCACGCCTGATGGACAATTTTGTAAAACATAAAATCCCTGAAAATAAAAATTAGAAAATAAAATACCTCCATTGATTAAAATCTACCATTGATATACGTGCAAACAGTTAAAAGCGAAGCTCAGAAGCTTATTTCTGAACAATCAGTGTATCAGCTCACCAGTAGCCGAGCCTGATGACGACGATCCCGTTTGACCAACTGGCCCCGCATCGTGGAGTTGCTTCACTCGAGCAACTCCACTGGGTAACAGTACTGTGTTCTTCGCCAAAAGGCTGGTCAGTGACGATGACTTCACCTCGACCTTCTTCATCTTCTCCCGAATGTCCTTGGCATCGTCCTTCGCCTCCGTTTCCTCCGACTTCCCTTGATCCTGACCCGGACTCTTCTTCATCATGCCCCGAGTCTTTTTATTCCCGTTCAGAGAGGCAAGTTTATCGCTTATAGTCTATCAGCGTGAACTACGCCATACTGGCGTATCGAATCTGAGGAAACAGAGGAAAAACTGTTGCACTGGCTGATTCATGTTTCAAGAACAAAATGCTGTGAATGGAGGGTCAAGGTTTCTTTTATTGATGCCAGTTAGATTGGATTAAGTATGGTGATTGGATATTCTGCTTGTATTTTAATTGCTTGCAACATGGATGTTGGTATTATTAACATATTTTTCTCTGGAATTCTTGTTTCAATCTCTTCACGGACTTGTAAACTTTTTTTTTTTAAGTTTCACAGGAGTATTGTGAAGATTTAAAGTGTTTGTTTTGAAAGGATATAAAGTTATGAATATTTGCAATTTTTTACTTGCGAGTAATTTGCTTTGATTCAAAATAAAAAATGTTTAATTGACGAAAATAGAAAACTTGTTAAAACTGGAAAAGAATGATGTAACTTTTTGTTTAATTATATCGCATCCGTTGAAGAGAATAAAAAGCAGTGGAAAGCATTAAAAATGTATTCAAAAAATAATGTACACATACGTTACTGTTCTCTAGGAGATTAATTATTTAATATTTAAAACAAATTTGGAAAAAATACTGAAAAAGAATGAGGATAACCACTGAAAAGAAAAAGCTAATGAAAAATTAGAGCGAGCAGCACGAAGCATTACAGCAGGAAAAATGAGGAAAAAATGATTCATGCATGGAATACGGGTAATGATAAAAACAGTCGCAATGAGTGTAAATGTAATGTGCAAAATAAAAGCTGAAATCTTTCTGTGACAGTGAAACTTACATGTACATGAAATAGCTGTACAAGTAAAATTTTGTCACGCTCACTTAAATTTATCGCAAAGGAGCTAATGTGTATAATTAAGAAATAATTATTGTAAAAATTTAGAAAGCGAAACACGCAACGGGGGAACGAAATATCCGTAACACTTTCTCCACAATATTCCCAGATAACACAAAACTTACGATCCTCGTACAATTTTCATCGAAAATTATTCTATTCTTACAAAAATAATCCTACGCTACGTTCTTTATTTTTCGCTTATTTTTATCTCGTGGAAAAAAAAAGAAAAAAAAACAAATTCTATTCAAATTATTACCAAGTCACACCTACGTTGCAAAAATAATACGATTCGTGTAAACAAATGATAAGATTCGAAAAGAATGCGCAAAAAATCACAATTCGGATCGTTCGTAACATTTGAAGTTCTAGATTAATTATGCGTTTAAAAAATATTATACAGTTGNGATAATCAGAAGGCAATTAAGTATTTTACCTCTAATGAATCACTCAACGCAATAAAGCTCTCAATAAACTAAATTGCCACCGAATTTTACATCTTACTTCCAATAACAATAAAACTAAACTCTCATCTTCGTCCATTAACTTTTTAATCTTTAATCAAAGCAGTTAAGATCTCTGGATTAAAATCCTAACAATTCTCTCTCACCCAAAAATCAGAAAGTAATTAAGTAACCTCTGATAAAATATTCTATACAATACAATTCCAAATAAAATAATATTCACTAAAAAAAACTAAACCCTTCTCCTCATACATCAGCCTTCCAATCTTTAATCAAATCTATTAAACATCAAAGATCTAAATCATGTAGGAATTTTCCACAATAACTTTTGAACAATCAAGTGTTTCACCTCTGATGAACTATTCTGTCGAACAAAAATTCCACAATAATTATTAAACAATTAAGCGTTTCACGCCTGATGGACAATTTTGTAAAACATAAAATCCCTGAAAATAAAAATTAGAAAATAAAATACCTCCATTGATTAAAATCTACCATTGATATACGTGCAAACAGTTAAAAGCGAAGCTCAGAAGCTTATTTCTGAACAATCAGTGTATCAGCTCACCAGTAGCCGAGCCTGATGACGACGATCCCGTTTGACCAACTGGCCCCGCATCGTGGAGTTGCTTCACTCGAGCAACTCCACTGGGTAACAGTACTGTGTTCTTCGCCAAAAGGCTGGTCAGTGACGATGACTTCACCTCGACCTTCTTCATCTTCTCCCGAATGTCCTTGGCATCGTCCTTCGCCTCCGTTTCCTCCGACTTCCCTTGATCCTGACCCGGACTCTTCTTCATCATGCCCCGAGTCTTTTTATTCCCGTTCAGAGAGGCAAGTTTATCGCTTATAGTCTATCAGCGTGAACTACGCCATACTGGCGTATCGAATCTGAGGAAACAGAGGAAAAACTGTTGCACTGGCTGATTCATGTTTCAAGAACAAAATGCTGTGAATGGAGGGTCAAGGTTTCTTTTATTGATGCCAGTTAGATTGGATTAAGTATGGTGATTGGATATTCTGCTTGTATTTTAATTGCTTGCAACATGGATGTTGGTATTATTAACATATTTTTCTCTGGAATTCTTGTTTCAATCTCTTCACGGACTTGTAAACTTTTTTTTTTTAAGTTTNTAGCGGTATTTGGATCGGTGTGCTGTACACAACTACCTCTGGATGAGTCATAGTAGGTAATGAAATAATGACCATTAATTCCGACGTGGAAGCAATGCTGAACGATCTCTAATTGTATAATGTGTTGCAACGAAATGAAAAAAATTAGCCAAGAAACATCGATAAATACACTCATAGATCTCGGGACAGTTACTCCCGAGAAAACTCTCGAGTCGTGTATCGATTCGAGAACCGCTTCCAAAATTTTTACTCTTCCGTTCAGATTTTCTAGAGAACAGCTGGACAACGTTCCCGGACAATAAACTGACAAATAGCTTTACTTTGAAATAAACGCGTACTTTAACCTTTCGCACTCGAAATGTCAATTATAATGGTACGAACATTTTTCCATCCTTGTATCGTACATAATTATATATTATCGGATGATCTTTTTCACGCCTTCTTATTTTACCATCAACCCTTTCACCACACTCGAAAATCGGACGAGACTTAAACGAATTATTTTTTCTATCTCGTAACTAAACTTTCATTATTATACAAGTTTGAAGGATGAATCGTATTCAGAATTTAGCATATATTTTCATGTATAAATATCATATCTAAGAACGAATAAATAATTATTACAACGTAACGTTTTCCGTAGCTAGGTCAAAATAACCCTACATCCGCTGTGATTAAAACGCTTCCGAGTGCAAAGAGCTAAG
>SMSQ01026162.1:90174-107999 GCA_019453375.1 Ctenoplectra terminalis | reverse complement strand
GATTGTACAGATAATTTTGAATCTCAATCTTGAAGCAAGTATTTTAACTGTTTTCACCAAACATTTCTAAATAATTTTAATATAGAGTTATTTATATTTGTTTTATTACTATAAATAATTCATTATATGTATATAAATGAAGAATATATCTTTCATTTGTATCAACTTATGCACCTTAACACATCCTCTAAATTAGATTTTCAGGTGTTATAGGTTATGCAATGCATCAAGAGGCAAAGTTCAATTTGTACATTTTATTAGTATTATGAATCACGATTTAAATAGGATATAGAAGGAATATTAAATATGCTATAAATAAAAAAAAATTATTTCTGTTTTATTTGGGATTATACAAATATTTACATGTCTCAATGTTTACGCTAATATACAAGTATTCGATAAACTTTAAGTCATAAAACGTTGTTAAAAAAAGTGTTGACTAACAATAGATAGTAATTATGACAATGCATTTTTGTGTTCAAGTGGACATAGATTGAAGGGAACTTTGATGCGTGCTACTTCCATGAATATATTCGTGCTTTTGCGCAGCTGTACATTCATGTGTGAACATACGCCATGACGTGGAGGTCACATCGTTTCGCTCAACACCGTAAAATTGTGATAGTAGTCGTAAATAATACATCGATTCCATTAATCTTGTAATCATTCCGAAGAAGCATGATTCAGATAATTTTACGTCTCAAGAAATAGTGTATTGTTTTATTGTACAAATAGTATATAAATATTACAATATTAGATTAAAAGAAGATGAATATTTCAATAGTAATACAGTTGTTCGATTAACATTCGATTAATAAATTACTTAGATTTATTTTAAATTCGCTATTATCGGATCATCGAATGTTATTTTTATAAAATTTTTATCAGAACATAATTCAGAGCGAATTTTAAGTAAGTAATTTAGGCAATGACCTTTTAACGTAAATTATTTTAAAACTTCGAGTTACATATATAATTATCTATGATTATTATATTTTTATGAGATCGTAAAATATTTTTATAAAACTTTATCAGAGCAACTGATAATTACTTGTAATACTTGTTTGTGAATTTGAAGAAATTCGAACTACTGTAAGTAATTTAGACAATAATGTTTCATTTAAATTATCTTGCTAATTACATAATCATTCATGATTATTTTTTTGATCCGGATATGAAGACTGGGAGATATTAATAGCTTACCTAATTACAGTAAGAACACATTAAAAGCTGTTGGAGCACAAAAGTTGCATAAAATCAAAAATTTTTTGAATTTAGTATCTAAATATATTTTGAAGATTAGCAGATGTAGTTGCTTGAGAATAACGTTTGTTTTTTTATACATTTTTCGGTGCATGAATTAGTTGATTTTTAACCATAATTGTGAACAAATACGGAAATTATTTTAATTTTTTAAATAATTTAGCATTAGGTGAAATTTTTATTTCAAACATTATTCATTGATCATAGTTTAACATTATTGACAAAGAGTTAAAGCACAAGTTTTTTTAATACACAAATTATTAACGAAGATTTTAATAACAAATTTTTAATAAAAAAAAATCAGCACAAACTTATTAACTCATTTATCTTCCCCACTTCTTGCAATGGAACAGTAATTTTAGTTTAAAATTAAATTTAATATGTAACATGAATTTTTTTTTGGGTGTTCCAACAAAACCTGACACGCAAATATTTCCTATGTATTTAATGATACTAGAAAATGTTGGACATAATCTAAATGGTTTCGAAGATAGAACACTAAGACAATTTTTTTTTCCATGGTTATTTGTTTTTTATTATTATTTTTCAAAATTACTGGTGTTTTTTCCACATAACAAAAAACCTCATAAACATCCTGAAAACATCTATTTCAGGCCATCACTGTTTGAGATCGTATCAAGATAGTAACTCAGATATGCTTGAATACAATTTAGCCCAATATGTAGTAGAAAAAAACATGTGCTTGCAAAAAATACCAGTAACATTGAAATACTAAAGAAAAAGACTAGAAGAAAAGACATGTTATGATTAGATAATATTATATATATGTATGTTTATTAAAAATTTTCCAGTATCGTTAAAAAGAAAGGTGATATTTAGGTGTTATTGTTAATAATAGCAACGTACTATGCGCGACTGGAAAGGCATAGGGGCAAAAGCGATACTCCGCTCGCTCCGCCCGTTCGCGTTTGTTTTTCATCTGTAATGCGTAGATGTGATTGTTTCGCAAATAACAAAACTACGTGTGTCCTGTTTTTATAACCAACCAGACTTGTATTCCTTCCACCTTTCATCTTTCCAGTAACGCGCATGCATAATTTTAGGGGCTATCGAAGGCAACTATATCGTGCTAATTAGTACAACGCTATTGTGTTTTTATATAATTTAAGGTATGTATGCCTAAGGGACTTCAGTGTGCGCGTGGACGGAAACAGTGTTTATGAGAGAACAATCCAGACGTCCAAGGATGGCTAATAACAGTAATATCTAGATGTCATGATATGTACTGAAAATTCAAATACATAGCAACATCTCTGCCCTTAATTGCAATATCTGTATGCTTAAAATACTTATGTATAGAAATGGGTTCAGAAGTCTTATTAGGGGGAGGCGGGAGGGGGTGATAGAGATATGTATAATTATATTTTTAATCTTTTTTTGCATGATTTGAAATTTGTTTAAAATTCATGTATTAACAGTTTTATTCAATAGTAGCATAAATAGTCAAGTTTTTATTAGTTATTTATGTATTATGAAAAATAAAACAATTAGAGTACATGTGATTAAATCATTAATTTTAAAGGAAAATCTCGTTACGCTAATGTTTAGGATGTTGTATAATTTTTCGAAACATCCATCTAGTGAAATTTTAAAATATCTCATTTAATTTAAGTTCTTACCTGATGTCTGGAATAAATTAACAGGAAAGAAAAAATCGGAATATGGACCAGGTATGCTTTATTTCTACGATAAGTGCTGCAATATATAGGAAATTGAAATAATCATAATAGTTAGTGTCCTTTAATGCAACCACTGTTATGTTTACTTTAGCTAAAAAGTAAAAATATCTATTTCATTTGTCTAAAAAGTTTTTCATGATAAGATTAATTAATTTTTTCCCATACTAATTGATAAATGGAATATCTAACAATAAGTTATAAAGGTATAAGTAGGCATAAAGTTGAGCTTTAAAATTCTCTATTTAGTTATTTGAAAACATTTTTTCCATTTGGACTGGCAATATCAAGAAATTTTGTCAAAATTTCTAATAAACTTTCATTAATTCTTAAATTTATATTAAGTTTAATTAATTAGCTATAACCTTAATCATTTTTTAATTTTAAATAAAATTATTACAAATATAAAGAAAAACCTTGTTTTAATATTAACCGTTTGCACTGGAGAGGTGACTCTCACTCACCACTTGAATTAATGCAACGACTCGAATCGCGTATAATATAATTATTTTATTTCAACTTTTCGTGTGTTTTTACATTATACAAGACCTAATATTGAATCTTAAGCTTGGTAATTTTGCTTCGTGCGATATTTTAGAAAGCACTCGTCAAAATCCATTCTCTGTTGCTCGGGATAAGTATCGCAAAAATGTGTCTTTCTAGTGCAAAGGGTTAAAATATAAAATATAATAATGAATCAATTATTTGTTGCGCGTTTTTTATCTTTTCAGCTCCGGTCTATGTTATCGCCCCAATTTCTAGGACCATCTTTTTGATATAATTTTGTAAAAGTGGTACAGCCTCGACATAATTACATTTTCACGCTAAAGAGCTACTGATACATTATGTCAGATCTATGAACTACCATTTCCATGAATTGTTCATGCAATTCTTAAATTTTTAATACTGGAAATAAACAAAGTGGTCCGTATTCCTACATTTTTTCCCACCTAAAAAAGTAATTTTCATTCATTCTAGAATAAAAGTAACAAAAGGTTACAACTAACGATATTACTATATACGATGCTCACAATTTTGCTATGATGTAACGAACTTGCATATAAGATTCATTGATAACTTACAACTAATTGTAAGTTATGCTCTACAAATATAGTATATGTAACAAAATATGAACAATTTTTGTCTATATTTTATCAGAGAAAATAGTAAAGTAATATTGATTAACGTCGTAATAAATAAACTGATTAATAAATACAAATTAACAGTTAAAAAGTTAACTATTGAAAATAACTGATACATGAAAAGAAAATTTCAATATTACATAGTGCATTCATGCAACAGGAAATCCATTTAAGTTGTTTGGTTAATCAAAGACATTATCGAAATTGTAAGATCAGCAGCAGTATTCATTTAAAGCAAATAATTAACACTCACGCGACCGTTGGTGGATCCTTTTAGGTCCAAGTATTGTAGGAGGGTCAGATAACCGGTTGGGTTTTTGATATGATTAGTTGGTAATAATATACAAAGGGTAAATTTATTTTTCACGGGGCGATTCCTTCGTCGATTTCTCTATTGTGTCAATTTTGAAACTCTTGACACGATGTCGCGACACGTTAGGTCTGATGACACGGAAAACAAAAGCTAAGCTTCGTCTGCGACATCAAAGTTGCTTTTTGTTTTTTTGGGGAAAATTTCATCGATCGTTGTGCTCCAGTTAACAGACTAACCCATACAAAATCTCTACAGTATCAGTCTTTTTTAACCCTCTATGGGACCGTGCGATTTAAAAGTTACAAACTGATGTTTGCGTTCTGCGCTATTAAATTTGATTACTGTATTACTGTAGCGACACCACGATCCATCTACAGTAATTATTAGTTTAAATATTTTCAAATCAAAGTGAAAAACTGTAATCAATCGTAATTCTTTTTTCTCTGATTAACAAACAAAACTCGGACTATGAAGGGTTAAATACAACTAAGACAGACATACGATATCAGCGAAATCTCAAGCTATAATACATATAGAAATGAGTAACGTCTAGACTGTAATCAATTTAATAACGTAATTTTTCTCCAATAATCAGACAAAATTCAGGCTATAGAGGGTTAACTAATTCTTTTTATCGTTTTTTTATGATATTAAGATTTATGGTATTCCTTATGTACTTTATGATTGATTATATTTCATTGGTAATTAAAAGACATAGGTCCTGGGTTGTTATTCCTATTCACACGTAATATATGTAAGATTTTATTTTTTAACGCGTTAAACGCCACGCCGATTTTGGTCGACTTTCCTTTAAACTATGTGCTGTGATAATTCAAAAACATTTGGTCGCAAAATAGTTAAGAATTTAAGAAGAAAATTGTAGAGGATTGGAAAGGAAAGTCGTATCTTTGTTTAATGTGATTTAATAGAACTCGTCGATGAATTATAAGGTATTATTTTTCGAAATTGATACTGTCAGTTTTCGGAAATCAACGACGCCTAAACGAAAATTTCAGCGTTGGTCCGCAGGGACCGGCGTGAAGCTTAAAGTGTTAACAAGACACTGCGAAGGAGACAAATAATGGGAAGTGTTGATTCTGTATCCCGATGCATTCATTCGAACGTTTTTTACGACTGGTCGCCACCCGGTCGCCTCGCCTTTGTCCTCGATTTTTGCGACGTAGAAGCGCAGGTCGTTGCGCTAACTGTCCCACGTATACAGGGTGTCCTAGACACAATGAAGGAGCTGGAAATGAGAGGTTCCTGAGATGATTACAAGCAACTTTTTCCTCTGCGAAAATGTCAAATTGGACTTCAAAACCTAATCCAAATGCGGAAACAAATGCTTATGGATTTGTAGATAGATTTTAACAATATCTTTTGTTAATCTGCTGCCAATTTATAAGTAAATTATTTAAAGGGTGGTTCCCGGTTTGAAATAGGCATCGTTGCTCAGTTGCCTTATCTCGGGCTTCTTCTCCGATTTGAAAACAAAGTCAAACTGAAATAGTATGTCTGATTTGCAATAATTCATCGGATCAAAATTGTATACAGAAGACTACCACTTAACCAGCTCGTACAAAACAGAACCTTTAGCCGGGTAAATGAATGACCGGTTAATCCGACAATGTCGTTAATAGCTTGTAAATAAAATAAAATACATATATATGCATATAATATTTATTACTAAAATATAAAATCTAGATATAACATAATAGTAATATCATGCAACAGCATGTAAAGAAATAATGTTTATTAAACATTTACTCGATCAAAGAAATTAGTATTTTGTTTTGTTTTTATTTTCTATGGCAATCTTTGACTAGTTAACGCTGGACCGGATAAAAGGAAATATACTATAATTAAAAAATATTAAGGAAAAAAGTAGAATAATCGTGTTTTAAATCCATAAGGTATGGATTTCAAAAGATTTAGCAACAACCATTCATGTAACACTTTATCGATGACCACACGAGTACCCATTAACCACACAGACAATAAAATGAAACGTAAACCTATACTTTGAAATATAAAAGGTAACAGAAAGTTCAGAAATACATTAACATCAATATGAAACTAGTTCATAAATTATAGAATGTATTCACTGAATAAAAAATAAGATGGACCGCGTTGCTTTTAGCAAAAATGTTTATTATTTACTAGAACATTTCAATTTTTGGTCGAAACGGTGTAAAACGATTTTTTGTCTTTACAGCAGTCTTTAACCTATTTGAAATCACACAACATTTTTAACACATACACGTAACACATACACATTGCTTATCGTTCGCGGAGATCTCCACTTTTCAACTGCATCATTATTCATGAATAATACAGCATTTTTGTACTTCCTTTTATAGAATTTTATTCCATAATGTAATTAAAAAAATTAAATGAAGTTTATTTTTATACTTTGTATTAATCATTCAAATAACTTAGAATTCCTTGAAAATGATTCTTGGTATCTTAAGAAATATCTAATTAAGTGCAGCTCGTGCGGTTGGTAATGTGTTAATTATAAGAAAAATTTTCGAAGCATCAATAATAGACGTATCAGAAACGCATGCTTAGGTAGTTGACTCGAAAATGCAAATTATATCTTGTCTGCATTGTAAATGACATTGCGCATTTACGCTAAAGTTCGTTCAAGTTCAACCGTAGTTTTCTAGCTAGTACGTCATTTTCATAAGTTTGTGGAACACTAGCGTTCCGAGGAATATCGGTTAAGAACTACTGCTCTACAAGAATTTAACGATTCTAATACTCAGTTTATAAATGTGTAATGGGTGGTAAATTTGAAAACACCGACGGAATTATGCACATCTAACATTAAAATCTAATAAGATTAAGACACTGGTAAAATCAATTTTACTTTATAATATAAATTTTGTTTACGAGACTTCGCGAATCGATCGTATACAATATTCATCTTATACCCACCGTTCTGCTTTTTCTTTACATTTTTAGACAATTTCAACTATTTAAAATTAAATTAAATTTTATGAAAAAGTATAATTAAAAAAAATACAATTTTGAAGATGGTTATTCGCTTTGATATTAATATTAATAATTTTAACTTTTAAAAGTAGCTATTTTCTCTAAAATGGTAAACATCTTAAAAAGTAATTATAAAATGAATGCAACTTAAATATTTTAAGTTAAATATTTTAAATGCAACTTAAATATTTTAAGTTAAATATTTTTAATATAATTTAAAATATTTAAAAAGATTATTAAAAATGTTATAATCTTTAAAGCAAACGTTTTCTTCTTCAAAAAAGTTATAATATATGACTGATGATATTGTCGGTACATGTGGATTTAGTATAACAGGGAGTGAACTTCGTGAACTGAACGTGGTGTTTGCTGTGGCGGGTATTGGACAGAACTGCCTGAATCTCAATTAAACTTTTTATAAGAATTTTGTAGGGGTATTTATAAAGACAGGTTTTGGGAAACAGTTAAACTTGTTTCTAGTGACGAATTGTTGGAAAGGATTTTGACAGGACAGTTAACGAGTTAATGAGTAAATTGCTCTTAACACTGCAAGGTTTATCGCTAGAATGGCTCCGTGACTCGATATCAGCAAACGGTTGGTTATTCAACATAAATTGAAGTTCCAATTGAGTTGATTTTTTCATCTTTGGACTTATGCCGTGGTATAATTATTTTAGCATGATCCATTGCACTATTGCATATTTTTACTTTCTCAACTAGTCCCCTGATAACAATTAATTTAATGACGTGGAATATCTATTTCAGATAGATTTATAGATAAGACTTTGAATGAAAATTTCTGAGATAAAAACGTAAAACTTAAAACTTTTATGGACTTATTAAATACTCAGCTCAGCTGACATTAATATTTCACTTATACTCAAAAACTTTTCAAAAACATAATATAAAATGAACAATAAATTAATTTTTTTAATATTTCATAACTCTAGGATTTGGATCTGATATAGAACAGACCGTAAAAACAATAAATTAATTTTTTTAATATTTCATAACTCTAGGGTTTGGATCTGATATATAACAGATCCTAAAAACAATCTGCGTACAGATTGACAACAGATATTGAGAGAATCTACTTACAAATCCATAGTCATCTATTTCCGCATTTAGCTTGGGTTTTCCAGGTAGAGCCTGTTAACAGAATCGTAAAGCATATTGGCGACAGATTGTATAATCTACCGCCAGAGGATCACTATGCAGACTCTGCTCTATTTCTGACACCAATTTTCTAACATACCCGAATATAGCAGATTCTGTATCAAATCTGTAGTCATTCTATTATAGTTACCGAAACTTATAACAGACATTGAACAAAATCTGCTGTGCAGGTTTGGCTGACTGGCCCAATATAACAAATCCTGTATCCTTGTAGTTATTCTTGTTACAGAAGTTTATAACAGGCAGTGGACAGAATTTGCTGGTGCAAGTTTGATTGACTGGGGATATAATTATATCCGGTATAGGCAGAAATATAGATAAAACCAGTATAGACCAGAACCATCATATCCACAACAGTTATAACATTATTTCGATTCTCATAAGAATTTCAAGAACCAAAATCAATATCATAAGTGTTTCCAAACCCTGGTTTGCAGTCTGCTCAAACCTGCCAGTGATTGATTTTTAATAAGCCATATTCTCGCGGGTAACAAACTTGTGTGGAGCCCTATATGAATGTAGAATGATCGCGCGACCTAGAATGAGCACCTATCAATATACTACAACTGAAAAGTATCCGGATACTTGTTTATTTTTGATAGAATGTAATTTGTGATTATGTTATTTAATTGTTATATTTATAGCTATGTGTAGCAGAATATTATGATAGGATAAAATTAAATATTGTGAGTAAATTACTGAGCTAATATGCAACAAAAATGATATTAAAATCAGTAAGCGTCAAACCTTATGGAACTGTTTTGTTATTTGAAAAGTTCTTTATATTTGGGTTATTTAATTGTTAATCTATGGATTAAATAATGACATTCTTCTACCACGGTCAATTCAAGCAGTGTCCTTTTACGAATCGTGTATTTAATTTTAATATATTATTGGCAAATTTTTATTCGTAGGTAATTTCAATTTACAAAGTGTCGATTCGTCAAGAAGGTAGTAAATATTACTTTCAGTCATTGAATTATCACTAATTTGCATGTTTCAGCAATATTTATGTATTGAAATCAATAGAAATTGATCAATTTGACAAATTTATCAGTGTCCGGATACTTATGAGCGGTAGTGTATCTATAAATAAGTAAAGTTGACTCTTGTATAATATGAGTTCCTACAACACGAATTTCTATAATGCACTAAGGATGTTGCGACGACTTTTCTTATATAATGCGATTCTCGTCAAATACGCTATGCAACAAAATGCAGGAATTTTTTTTACAAAGATAAATAAAATATAGAAAACAAAATTGAACATGACAGTAGTCGTCCCAATCATGTTATTTATATTATTCCTGTTGTATTCGGTGTCGGAAAAAGTTCGTGCGGATTTATGGTACAAAATTCGCGGAGTCCGAACTTTTAATTTTATTTAATAAAGTTATACATTATATTCGTATAAAAATCTCGAGTTCTAATTGCGAAAAATAAAATAACTGCTGTTTTGATCTCGTTATCGTTTTGGATTTTTACAAGCTTAGGATAAACTCGAACCAGTTTGTTATGCTCTCTTTTTAATAACAAAGAGATCTCTACAAACACTACAAATGCGTTCTGTTGTATTCCTTGCTGCGTCTCCAAAGTTAAATTCATAAAATACGAAAGCATGAATTTTTAACATTTCACTTACCATCTTTAACTTTGGATAGATAACGGAACAGTGAAACAAATGAAGAACTGAAATAGTGTACATCAACTAAATAGACAAAATCTTTTAATGATACAATTGTTAATTATATGATTTCTGTAAAATACTACAAGAAATTAAATTTGATTTTATCTCTGGTAAAAAATCGCACGAACTTTCTCCGGTACTTGATACAAGGAAAATTTTCGCATAGCACGCATTTCTTTCAACGCGATTTCGTGCAATATGTAACGTATTAACCGCGATATGTGGGAATCTGCTGTATAGATGTAACGTATCATCTACGTTTCTACGTGCCTATACTCTCGTCGCATCTTCTGCTCCCCACTCCACCTTGATGATTGTAATGCCACTTACCCGTAGCTTTACCTTTAGCACTGTCTGCGGATAACGGCGAGCACGTATGACCGCCACATGCCTGCGTAGTCAGTGACTCTGCTGCTGCTTTCTTTTATATTATAAAATAACTATATATTCTACATTATGTATTATAGATTTTTAAAAATTGTATATTTTTTAATGGAATCAATAATTAATATTTATATAAAAAATAAGTAAATGCAACTTTTGTTAATTGTATACGACGTTCTTTTGTAACTATACCGATAAGAAATTTTTATAAAAACAGTTAGCGATAAGTAATTATCAATTCATTTGATAAAAGTTTTGTTCATTCCGGAAGTTTGTTTACTGTTATTTAAAGAACAAAGACCAAAATACATTTTCCGATTACATATTCAGATTGCTAATCAATTTTTTAATACACGGTGTATTCTGTAGATCCCTGAACAGTATAATGAAGGAAACAGTATCCGTTGCGGCGTCAATTTCTAAGAAATTCTAAACCGCGTACAACGTTTTTGAAATCGTGGTGAGAGATCTATTCAAGTTCGGTGTTAACACATGTCGTACAATGATACTGATAATAATGATCGTAATAGGTTCTGAGTCTATATACAGGATGAACAATAATACGTGATCAATTCAGATTATTTTCTTCTTAACGGATCAATCAATAAGATTTTTATCTGATATAATATAGTTTATATAAAGCTTTAAGGTGATTATAGTAAATCTTTTATCAACCTTTTTTTTCAGAGTCTTTAAGGTCACCTTCAGTTTTTTTATAGATAAACCTAGAACTTTTTTGCATCTATCTGTAGCGGATATTAAAGATATTCAACAAGTGTCATAACACATATTTTTTTTCATTTGAACCGAAGAAACATTAAAAAAGTGCTCTTTACCTTAATTATTCTGTTGAATACCATATGGTATGGTATTATCGGAAACAGGATGATTGGACCTTATTTTATCCATGGTATTCTAAATCACCAAAAATATACCGTATTCTTACTGAATTATATCTATTGGATGAAGTACCATTAGGATATCGTAATCAGACGTGGTATTACGGTTGCCCAACACATTATAATGTGACAGTACGTCAAGTGCTCGACAGAAACTTTCCTAGATTGGATTAGTCGTGGGGGTGTAGTAACTTGGCCACATTCTCCTGATTTTATTCCATTAGAGATCTTTTTATACGGTACATTGAAAGAAAAAGTTTATAAAGCTCCAACAACATCAGAAGATATGCAACACAGAATTTATTGATCCATATTTAACTATCAGTATAGATATCGTAGTAAGAGCTAAGCAGTCGTTTATTTGTAGTCAACGCGTCTTGCAGCTAATGGACACCATTTTAACACTAAACCTACCGACGATTAGACTATACCTGCTTGTATCAAAGAAATTACAATATTAGATGCTTAGAAAAATACACAATGCTGGAGAAACAAATCTTTGACCATATATTTTACGGAAAATCACAAAAAAATATTCAAAAGTGCACGGTTAATAATTTATAAAATTTGGAGAAGAAATTACGAAACGGTCATTTGACCGCTTTGGTAGGTTTAGTGTTAAACATCATTTTATTAATACTTTTTTAATCTTTCTTCGTTTAGGATAAAAAAAAGTCTCGATATTCGCTAAAAGATAGATGTAATAATATTTTAGATTTATCAATAAAACACTTGAAGGTGATCTTAAAAACTGAGAAAGAGTTTAATTGCGAAAGGGTTGATGTGCGCGTTTTGTAAGAAGCAGTGCATGAAGGCTGAAGGTTGGTGGAATTTTTTCCAAAGACAAAAGCAACTTCGACGTCGCGAATGAGACGTGGTTTTGTTTCGAAGCAAAGCTGGTATCTCGTGACATCGTGTTGCTATGCGAATGAACAAATCAACGCGATCGAGGGAAGTCCTGAAAGAGGACTATACCCCCTCCGTAAAAACATTTACTTTTTCTATCTGTTACTATTGACCAATATTTTTCAGGAGACCTACCCATTGGGCTCTCCTACATTGACAAAAAATTTACCGTAATCGCCTTACAGCTTTCTTTGAACTATATTGTACCAAACAAAAAAGATTTTGAAAGATCGGTGCATTAACGGAATAATCTAAGTTGTTCACAGCTGCAGATAAAGTAGAAGAGGCTAGGGAATTCGCAGTGTGCTCGGGTTCCCAAAAAATATTCAATTCGACTATTAATTGGTATCTAGAGATCTTGTTGCGCTAGCATCTAACACATGTACATAAATATTTGTAACGATAATAATAGCTTAATTGTAAAATTATGTACCTATAAAAACTTTAAACCTTAGTTTTGAAAAAATGGACTTATATTTTTTGTTACTATAAATAAAAATACATTTTAATTGCTTAAGTATAATATATAATATATAGTAAAAAATGAATTACAAAAATGATATATAACAAAATGCACGCCGACAATAAATAAGAAATTAATGGAATCGGTGGAAATTTTCTTTTTTTCAGTTTCTTTTTTTCAATAGCGAAACCTCAATTGCTTTTTTTCGACTCTGCATTCGATGTATCGTTCAATTGAGTCGCATGAGTTTGTATCTCTTTATTTTTGGCATGACGATTCGTTAATTGTAAAAATTGTACCAAAGATCTAATGTAAGATCTAAAGTTCTCCGTATTAATGGTCCCCAAAGTATATATTATATTCGCGTACACCCGGCGAGCAGCTTTGTTAGATAAACGCCCAACAGTTTGTAAGGTGTGGAGCAGTTTATCTTCTTCGTTTGTATTGATCACTAAAATCAAAACGAAATTACTTTAATATTATTATCAAATATTACTGCTACAATATTATGTTGTTTACATTTTCTATAAGTAATTAACTACTGTTATGTTAATTAATTAAATGCAAATATACAGGTTGAGTCAATTAAAGGGTTAAAGGTAGCTACTTAAGTATCTCTTTCGTTTTTCATGACATGAAAAGTGTGCACGACTTAATTCGAATAGCTTCGATAAAAGAATACACAGGAAAACAATTTTTTTTTGTCAGATCCTTTTTTTTCCTGTTTTTTCAAGGTCATTGGTCACAGGTATTTTTACCTGGGAAACGTGTATTTTTTATCTATTACATCTCATAATGGATGAAAAAATGCACTTAAGTATGAACTAGCTTCAGATGACCTTGAAAACTAATATGATGAAATTATAATCATATACTACTGGTCCATAGAAAACCCACAGAAGATGAGAAGTAAACAGAAAATGTTCGTGAACGGTGGATGTTTGATGCGAATTTTTAAATAACAAAATAATCGGACCGTACTTCATTAATGGAACATTAAATGGATAAAAATACGCGACATTTTTATTTACCGATGTGAACGAATTTATGAAAGAAGTAACATAAAATGTCTATGATACTATGTAGTGTTAACATGATGGCTGTCAAGTACCAAAACGAAAATTCCTAAAACGGTTGGATTGACTTTTTTTCCTTTGGAAAAATTAAAGGAAGAAGTTTATCAATATTAATCTATCATTTCAAAAGACACGATGAACCGCATAGTTAGTGCTCGTATTGCTGTCTCACTGGAAACAATAGAAAAAGCAGCACAATTTGTACTTCCTTGTGTCAGAAAGTGTATCACTATGAAAATTTTAACATAACCAGTAAGTTGATACACTAATAATTTCATCAGATTATTAGTTTTCAAGGTCACTTAAAGGTCATGATGTAATAGAAAAAAAATACATGCTTTCCAGATAAAAAATACTAATGACCTTGAAAAGAACAAGGAAAAAAAGACGAGAAAGAAAAAAAATGATGTGACAAAAATATTTGTTTTTTAGAGTATTCTTTCACTAAAGTCGTTTAAATTGTTATGAATATTTTTTATGTGATAAAAAACGAGAAAGTTGTTGAGATGGCCTCCTTTTTAGCTGAGACAACGTGTACGATTAATCAGTAATTCTCAAATCTTTTTGACTCGTTTCTATAAATTTATATTATGCATAACTCTGATGAAAAGATATTATACTAACATTATTCTGATTATTATCATTGTTAATAGAATTGTTATATCAGCTCTTGTTATAATTTAAATAATTAATGTATTAAGTTTATAAACTATTTATTAAAAGCAAACAAAGAATGTATGTAAAATAAATTACCTATTGATTGTTCATTTTCTGTCCCAGGAAAATATTTATCGATTAATTTATCAACAACGTCGGCTGTGCTATCCAAACCTCTAACAGCTGCGCTACCATACTGCGTTTCTAAAATCTGATTTGCTTTGTTCCAACTTTTGTCTCTCAAATTTAAAGCTTGCGAAATTATCAAATCGTTAGCAAGCGAAATACTTGAAACGGCTGGTTGAACGGTTTGTCGTGCTAGTGTATACGCATTTTCTAAAATCTAATAAAATAAAAATACATGTAATTAAGAAACATTAGCGAAATATTTTTATATCATGATATTCTGTTTATAATGATCTGATATTTTTCACGTATAAAAAATTCATATCGATGTTTTTATAGTTTTTTTTCTAAAACTTTATAACACAGTTTATGAAATATTAAATATATGATATTTTTTTCTGTAATCCTTTTAAACTAGCCAAATATAATTATACACAACGTAGCATCCATGGGTACTTTTTATATACTCGGGATGCTTTTTATGTACGATCTTATTTCACGCAATTAGAAAATATATTTTTCTATGATATTTATTGAATTTATTATATATCAGAGAATTTTTACTAAATTGTACTAATTACATCAATCTGATCTTTTTTTGGTTTGTTTATGGCGAGCATGGTAAGTTCGTTCGCTCAAGCAATAACAAATTGACTTTTCCACATTTCGTGCAAATGCAACGAATATAAAAACACACGATATTTACAAGACTCTTCAGTTGGTCACAAAGTTAGAAAGTATAAATCTAGATATCGATCCAAATATCCAACGAGTCTTGAAATTTCAACAAGATACATAAAAATATTTTTACAGGGAACATCACGTTTACAAAAATTTCATAAAAAACGAGTTTGAAAAGAAATTATAACCAAAAGTAGTAACGCTAATAATGAAACTGAACTGCCAAATATTTTCAACGATGAGGATACTGACTTTGAGCCGAATAAAAAGAAAAGATTGATTGTTTTTATGTGCAATACCAACAGCGACACTGAATAAAATTTTTATTTTTCTGAATTTTCATAACTTTTTCGTTGGCATGTATGAAATATATATTTTTATAATTTATACTACCTTTTCTCTTGAGATCTAGTATCCGCGTAAAGAAAAATATCAGCGGAACGTATACTGTACGTAAATCCATAGACAGGGATATATATTTTATATACATATAATAATTTTAACATAGAGGCAGCCCCCGTATAAGACGGTATTTCTATAACAAGGTTTCGCTCTAATATGGTTCAAGGATTGGACAAATTCCCGTACAATTCACCATATGATGAAATTTTACAGATATAGCACAATTCGATGTTTTTTTATTCAAGCAAACGTGTCTTGCATCAGACTTGCATACAAAATTCCGGAATATTAGAATTTTAAATTTACTGTCTTCGCGAAATACTAAACATGTTTTAAAATCTTCAGTGATACAGTTACTCAGAAAGTTGAGCGTACATTTATGTCGGGAATATGAATGAAAACAGATATTTTAATACAATAACGTAATTTCGTGTAGAATAAAAAATGTTCCAACGTAATTTAACAAACAAAAGGAACTTTGAAACAAAGCTGCGCGAAGAATACGAAAATATTTCGCCATCTTTCGTCGAATAATTTATTTTATTCCTGCTTCTAAGTTTGCAGACAGCAATTGACAATAAAGATTTCGCAATGAAATACTAATATGTTATATTAAATCCTATACATATAATATAATGTCATAAATATCCATCTATGCGCTCAATTTTATGTTACTGAAATAGCGATATTTTTATATTCTCTGTTAGACATAGCTAAACAGCTAATATTATTTAATAACTTTTTTTGCGAATTCTTATTTAAACTATTCGAATGAATATACAGGGTGTGCCAGCTTTAAGTATTGCACTAAAGTATAAATGTTTTCATGCATCATCTCTTCGATTTTCGTAACCACCATAAATGTAGACTCAATGTTGTGAGTAATATGTATATACATTAATTATCTGTTATATAATATTAATATGTAATAAACTTGTAATTATTATTTCAATCAATATACTTCTGTTGGTTATAAAAAGACAATCGTACAGTTTTGTTAATTTTTCGACCCTAATCCTATATTTTGTATTTAGTTCGATGTTTCGTATAACACGATTTCGCAAAATACGGTATTTTTTAGAAAGCTAATAACCGTATTATACCGGGGTCACCTGTATCTCTAATCATAAATAAATGCAAATGCTTTTTTTGGGGTTCATACTAGTTTTTTACATCATTTACCGGAAACGGGATTGATTTCTAACCTGCTCAGGTTTCTCTTTAACCAGTGGAACTTTTTCTTCAATTTTGTCGAGACCAAGGCACAACGTGTGGTCAACAAAGTGTATAGGGTTCTCGAGTTTCTTGGCGATAGGAGCAGCTATAGGTACCGCTTGCTTCGTTGCATTGCTTAAAGAAATTTCTGCAGTGGTTAATGCCCAGTGTAGTAGTTGGTTGCAATCTTTCACGCGCGAATACGTAGCTGCAGATTTAGATATCGCACTTTCGATCATTGGAAGTTCCATCACGCGATGAAACACTTCGATGTGAGGTAGCTGCGCAACTTCGGTTACCATTCTCGCTGTTTTATGTAACTCAAGATGATCAAAAATTCTGAAACAATGATTTTTTTTTTTTTATTTTCTACATAAAGCATTCCCCAATTCTAACTCGGGTGCGATGTTTTAGGAAACATCTAATTTTAAATTATCATTTTTGCTATTTCACTCATTGTAATCGCAATTATGTAATTGAGCAGAATTTCCATATAAAACTGAAATACTGTTGAGTTACATCATCGTACGTAAATATATTTCCTAGTTTATGAACTGAATTTTCAATTATGCGTTAATCACTAATTAAAATTTAATCCTGTCTGTTTTCTTGTATATGACTGACGTTATCTTTAATTATGTTGAAAATCAATATATATTACACACTTTGATTCCTTGATTTAAAATATTCTTTAATATACCTAATATTATATATATTAAATTAAGTTACAAAAAAATTATT
>SMSQ01026162.1:48219-84477 GCA_019453375.1 Ctenoplectra terminalis | reverse complement strand
TAAGAAAGTATTTAACAATAAATGTTACAACATAAAACAAATAAAACAGACAAAATTTTCATACTCTCTGTTCTGTTTCACTTATCCACATTATTTACGTGTTATGATGACCTCGTTTAACGCTGTTTTATTTGGCGCTGGAACTTATTGGAACGTATCCCCTGTGTTAAGCGGGATCTTACTATAGTATAAAAATATGGTTAGCATGTATAACATTTAATAGGAAAATGCATAATTAAATTCTACATTCTACAATTGATCATCAAACAGATAGATGATCGGTACTATATGACAAACATACGAACAATATAAACGGTGCTGTACAAAAAAATTATTATAAAACTGAAGCTTTTTATTATACTAAATAGACTAAAAATAGTATACACAATAGAATAATGTCATTTATTTAAAAAGTTCAGCTTTAAAAAATAAGATTTAACTCACTGAATACCAATGTTCATATGATTGAAAAATGGTTGAAAAAACTATACTCAACATTATAAGCATCACATTATGCACCACTTTTGTCATGTATAAAAAACTTAATCTAATGAAAAGTATTGTATACAAATAGTACTCATGGGCAGCAACAAATAAGTTATTTATTACAAAAGAAATCTGTGAGACAAAACAGGGTGAAATATAAGGTGAGCTACGAAATTTGTGTCAAATGGAATTGCTAACTTTGTATAACCAACATCAACATGTTAATGGCTCAGCTAAGAATAAAAAAAAAAGAAACGATTTTTTACCAAAACATGCTTGGTTTATAGAACGCATGGAAAGACAAGCACAATTCTTCATGTTTGCATAATATTCAATGCATCTCTACATAAGAGAAAATAGTTTACTAATTATCATACAAGCAAAAATTATTAAAGTGCCTTATATCTGAAAATTTAAGTAAAAAATAATAAATATACATAAAATGTTTCAGTTTACAATCATGTACAAGTATCAGGATAATGCAATGTTGTTTCTCCTATGATCATATTTGACAAATTATTTCAAAATGTAGAAATTGTAAAAATTTTAAAGAACTTCTGAATTAAAAAATTTATGATCTTCATAAATTTCGAATAACAAAATCAGTTATTTTTGGAAAATGTTAATAAAACTATATGAAAATTATTTAACTATAACATGATGTTTTGATGGAACAGCATATTGTTAAATTTTTATTTAACAAAACAACATTTCATGTGCATCAGCTTAATATGTATAACCTGAAATCACGGAAAAGCGCACGTTATAGAATACAGCTCTTGTAAAATTTTTCCCGTCGGTAACGTGCTAAGGTATTGAGAATTGTGTCTGTGAACAGACTGAAAACGTGTAAAATAAAGCATAACGTTCTTTAGTTTGTTCTTAGCGAACGGGTATCGTCAAATACGTACGTAACTTTATAGTGCTGCTCGCGGAGCGAGGATTAACAGATTTATTAAAATAATGCTAATGAAGGCGATATACAGGATTCCTGAAATTCACATATTGGTAAATGTTATATTAGTAACGAAAACGAGTATTTTTTCGGGTTCTGTATTTGTCGTCACTATCGTAAAAGCGTGCACTATACACGTATACTTACACAACCAACTAACAGTCCGATGATTCGAATATTAATGTCATTAAACAAACAGCGATCAAGGTAGACTTCTATGTATTGGTTTTTCTTGTAAGTTCATCACCTTTGCGTATCAATGGATACGGTGAAACTGTAGAAAAAAGGCACCCTCTCCGATTTTGATGATTTTTGGATAAGTTGTAGAAATCGATATTTTGAAAATTTTCCTTTGCTTATAAGCTGCGGTCTAGTTTAGCTTGCGAGATGCTCGCGAAAAACTGTTTGTACTATTGCATTGCAGTTTGCCTATAGTTGTGCGTCTGTGGCAGCGTATGCGTCAGCATTGGTTGCCATCCGTTTGCCGCTTATGTTCTGTTTACGTAACATTATTGGAAGAGCTTAAAGGCCCTGTGTACACCTGCAGATATATCTGTTTTAACTGAATTAGCAATTTAGCTTACAAGCTTTGGGTTAGATGCTGTAATCTGGTCGCCGTGAGTCAGCCAGAAATGCTTACTTAAAATAATAACGAACTAATTGTAAAAATAATAAAAAATTGAATAAAAATTATGTTTGAAATAGTTAAAAAAGCTATCTTTTTATTCAGTTTATTATTATTTTTATAATTAGTCCGTTATTGTTTCGTGTGAGCATTGCACCTAACGGTGGTCGGATTAACGAATCTGATCCGAACCTAAAGCAAATCGTTGATTGAGTTATAACAGATTGTATCTGGCAGCCACACATTTGCAGGTGTGCGCGTAGTGTTTAAGCTCTCGCATCCATATTACTTACTCACAAGGGACATCATACAAATGAAACACGCCGATTTTTATAAAATTTTGATACGTTATAGAACTCGAAAAAATATTTGACACGTATTTTTTTTTTTATCTGCAAAGATCCATGTTGAAGATGTGAAAACAGTCTTCAAAGTAGGGTTGGAAAGCACATTTTAGCGAATATCTGGAAAACTATTTGACGTAGAGAAAAAATTAAACATGCAAATCGGATAGATTTGAAAGGCCAATTATATGGTGAAAAGAAATTTTCAAAAAAATAATTTGTTTATATAATTTTTTAGGAATTAACATTAATTTGCAAATTTCTTTTACAAAACGTTGAAGTACTTTCATAAAAATTTGTACACACCAACTATAGGTATGGACAAAAAATACGAATATATTGGAACTTTTAGTTTCACACTTATAAAATATATTATTACGTTTGAAGTTATACCTACGATTCGTAACGGACGGCTCTTTCTGCATGCATGATTGGATTTTATGCACAATATTTTGTTAATAAACTTGTATTACACATGACAAATGGCTCCTTCGCTCGGAAAAATTAAAACAGCAGCTAAAAATACCCGATATGATAATCCTCGTACGGAAAACCTAAGGGCGTTATGCTCATGCGAAGCGTCGTCGTGCCGTAACCGTGGTTACAATTTCTTTTCAGTAAAAGTGATTGTTCGTTTAGAGTTGTTTTTAGTTTATAAGAATGCGGTAGCTCTGAGGTTAAAGGAGATTAAAAGAATTGGTTTTATGATAGCCCTAAAAATAGCAGATTTTTCTCTAACTTTAAGAATGTATGGTGTTTTCGTTTGATACGGACTTTCGATCTACAAAGAAACGGCAGCGATTATACAGGAGTGTACTAAAATTATTTTGTAATAACAATAAATACGTACATTTATAAATTGAAATTTTTTTTAATTAATTTATATAATTATTACAGTAATGAAAATTAAAAAAAAAATGTTCAAAACACAAATGACTCTTGCACTTTCGATTTGGTTAAAGCAGAAATCAACCGGATTTTCAAAATGTTACGCTTTGCTGTTTGTATAACCATATAGAAACCACGAATATTTAAACAATTCTCTGTACCTAGATGTAGATAATTGATTATGAATTAATGATTGCATTTTAATAATTGTGTCTCGTGCATGTAAATTAAGCTACAAATCTGACGTGATAACAAGATCTGAAATTTTACATGCAAAATTTTTCCATATTCTAAAACCTTATACATCCAAAGGCTGTATCAAACCGATTTTCCAAATTCGGTATATTTAAAACCATAAGATTTTTATTTGGTGATGTGACACTCCTTATTAAACTTTCCGCGTACCCTATCCAGTAATAAAATGCTCTTTTCTGACGAATTTGGAAAAAATACTGATTTGAACCACTTTTGTAGGAAATCTTTATCTAATTTTCCCGATGCTGATGCTCAATATTCGATGGTGTAAACATTCTAATTTGGACGCGAGGTCCCAGTTGATCACTTGTTTCTTTTAATACAATGAACAAGGAGACAAAAACTAACCATCTGCTGATATGGTTGGTTGAAAGACATAATTGTGGGTCATCGCCGAGGATGACTGTATAGCTGATTCTGTATGTCTTTCTCGTTTCCAGGAAACGTTCTCCCAGAATGCATTTCCAGCTGATATCCACACTGGTCAGAATTGAAAATATTTATGGCGCCGTGGCTACGAAAATATTGATGTACATACTCGTCAGCTCTCGCGTTTATCTCAGTCAAGTGTTCTCAATAATGTCTGGTAACGAATTTTGTTCTTTTTCTAGATACGATATTGTGATTTTCTTTAACCCCTTGCACTACGCCAAAACTCTGAAAAAGCCGTGCCAAACTTGGCCGCCGGAATGGTCGCGGAAGGCTCGTATTCACTTCACGCGATGAATCTCTTTGGAAATTCAAATGAATTCAGATCAAGAACTTTTAAAAAAATACTTTAGAGTCTGACTCGTGATATTCATGTTTGGCATGGAAGTGTAACAACGAGTCTGACTCGTGATATTCAAGTTTGGTACAAAATTTTCATCACGAGTCAGACTCGTGAAAGTAGTGCAAGAGGTTAATTTCCACAACTATTAGGTTGTCCCGAAAGATCCTTCCGTTATCTTCACGCAATGCTTTCGTCTAGCAATGTTTAAATAAACATTCAGCCTTATTCGTTAAACGAGAAATGGAGGGAAAAAATAGCGCAAAATGAGTCCTGTATAAAATAATAATATATCGTAAAACTTAAAATATTATGTACCTATTACCTATTAATAAAACGAAAGAAACTTTTGGGACAACCTAATACATGTGAGATGCTTGAAATACTTCAAGATTCAGCTTCTGTTTCTCCTGTAATGACCAGCGTCTCAAATCGATGTCATGTACTGTAATTTTTCTATCTCGGGCTAATAAAAACTTTT
The DNA here is from genome assembly GCA_019453375.1 of Ctenoplectra terminalis. Taxonomy (NCBI): domain Eukaryota; kingdom Metazoa; phylum Arthropoda; class Insecta; order Hymenoptera; family Apidae; genus Ctenoplectra; species Ctenoplectra terminalis. The sequence continues at coordinate 79,674 of SMSQ01026162.1, read as the reverse complement.
CCAGCCGCTGTTAATTTAATTTTCCCATTAATATAATTGTTTTCGACTTTTTAACTTTCTAAATTTCGCTTGTACACTTTCAAAGGATAAAGGCCGTTTTTTGCCACTCTTTCAAAACTTTACAGTGCTCTTTTTGTATTGAATATTAAGGTGTTCGTACTTTTTTTCGACCGGGCTATTATTAGGCAAATTAGACGAAGATCCACTAACTTCTAATGGTAATTGTGAAACTGCACGATGAAAATTTATCCTCGTCTATATGGTATTCAAACAACAACTCCTGCTCCGTTTCAATTTCCATATAATCGGACTTTGTATATCTATCAATCAAATCCGAAATAATATGAGCTAACTCAAGTTCTTTAGCATTTATGGAGGTTCCCTGAACTCTATTTTCGTAATTATACGATTCTATTAAAAGATTAATAATATTTGTAAAATTAATTTCCATACTGAAACAATTAATCAATTAAATAAAGAGTAAAAAACACCAAATAATTAACAACACTTGAGGGACCGCTCTGTAACGAAAACTATACAAATTATTCAGACTTTTATGTTATGTTCTATTCACGACTATGTATATTATTACACCCGAAAATTTAAACAAATATGATTATCACCATTCTGCTTTACAGTGAACTGCCTACAGTTCTCTGTAAACAGATAGATCTGTTCTGCCGATTTTTTGAAACATTCATTCCAAGTTATCTCCCAATCAGGTATATTGACGGGAGTGAAACACGAGGATTGGTTGATTGCATTGCCGATAAATTTTAGAAAGGGAAACTGCTGATTTACTCAACCGGTCGAAAAAATTAGTACGAACTTCTTAAACAAATATGATTGCCTCTCAAACAGTGATCGTTTACATGATCAGGTATCAAGGGTACCCTTCACTGACATGCGCGGGGTATTCCGAATGTCTCGAACCACGATTACAACAGGTCATAAAATCTATACCAACACTCTACCTTTAAAATCCTAATCCTTCGCAAACAGTTTTGAGCAATATATATAAAAACACGTTCGGGTTTTACAAGAACATAATGATTCTCCAAATAAAAATCACGGTGCACAATAACTTTTTAGCTATTTTTATAGCTATTTTATTTGTTCGCCCACACTTAGGATGACCCTGCTCGATACGCAGGACGAAAAACTGTACACGCGTGTCGCGTCGCGTGCGCGCGGAAACCCGTGCTTCCTCGTCGGGGTTGTAAGGCCCGATTTAACCAATCTGGTACACGAACACTTCGCGACTGTTACCTGTTAAATTAATAACGAGTAACCTGTTAGACTGCGATATGAAGTCCCGACCGATGGACTTACTAACGGTGTGAGCAAAGGCGTTAGGTGCTCGACTTGGATACATTAATAAATGGAAGACTTAGTCGTACGCGGACGATTGTCGACGTAAATAAACGATATTCTCTCGATAGCGAGAATGAATCTGATTCTATGTTGCCCGAATGCTGGCAACGAATCTCACTTTTACTCGTAAGCAAGTAAGAATATTTTCCGCTTCCGAGTAATCGAAACGATAACACTAGGAAGGGTAAGGAAGCACGTTGATTGGTTTCCGCTCACATATGTTAATGTGCCAATCAACGTGCTTCTTTAACCTGGCAACTACCCTTCCATTGCGCCCTGAGCGCGTTTATCCGTGGAAAGGATAGTCCGATGACAGGTAGCGACGCGAGGACCACGGCGATTTGGCAACGCGGCGGACTTTTCATCAGGTTCGCACGTTTTAGAAAGGACACCGCGCGAAGTCCCGTTTCTAATTAACCTTCAGGAAAGACAGAGTTTATGATATGTATTCGGCTATCGAGGACGAAAAGAAAAATGCACTCTAATTGCCTCGGGCAAAAAGGGAAAACTAAGGATCGAACGCCTTTTCTCAAAAATAGCCTTTTCATAAATGTCTGTCATAAACTAGCCAACCGAATCCTCGCGTATTGTTCCTACGGACGGTACAATATTCTTATAAACTCAAAACAGCTCTAAACGAACAATCACTTTTACTGGAAAGAAATTGTAATCACGGTTACAGGACGACACGCTTCGCACGAGCATAGGCGGCGCCCTTAGGTTTTCCGTACGAGAATTATCGTTATCGGGTATTTTTTACCTGCTGTTTTAATTTTTGCCAATCCAAGAAGCCATTTTCCATGTGTAATACAAGTTAATTAACAAAATATTATGCATAAAAAATAAATCATGTACGCAGAAAGAGCCGTCCGTTACAAATCGTAGGTATAACTTCAAACGTAATAATATATGTTCATAAGAGTGAAAATAAAAATTCCAATTTATCCGTATTTTTGGTTTATATCTATAGTTTCTGCGAACAAATTTTTATGAAACTATTTCAACGTTTCGTAAAAGAAATTTGGAATTTAATGTTTATTTCTAAAAAATTGTATAAACCAATGAATTTTTTGAAAATTTGTTTTCACCGTATAATTGGCCTTTCAAATGCACCCAATTTGCATTTTTAATTTTTTCTCTACGCCAAATAGTTTTCGAGTTATTCGCTAAAATGTGCTTTTCGACCCTACTTTGAAGGCTGTTTTCACCTCTTTAACATGGACCTTTGCAGATAAAAAAAAATACGTGTCAAATACTTTTTAGAGTTCTATAGCGTATCAAAATTTCATAAAAATCGATGTGTGTCATTTAGGTGATGTCCCTTATCAGAGGACAAGCGGCAGACGGCCGGCAACCAATACTGATTCATACGCTGCCACAGGCACACAGCTATAGGCAAAATTCGATGCAGTCGCGGTAACAGTTTTTCGCCAATCTCTGGGAAACTAAACCAGATCGCAGCTTACAATGCAAACGAAAATGTTGTTCAAAACGTTGTCGTTCATAACGTAAACAAAAATTGAAATCGGAGAGAAGCTACGTTTCTACAGTTTCACCCATTGTAAAAGGCGTATTTCATACGAACGATCACATTATATAGATAAATCGACGTGACATTTCACAAGCTTTTGCTATTTGCAACGTTTAACTGTTAGAGTGTCACGAACCTTTGCAAAAATCTGGTTAAAAAATGCTAAGTAGCGCAATCATATTTCTTTTATTTCATGTCGAAAGCTATTAAGAGACACTATTATCATGTTTTTGATCTTAAGAGCAGTAGATCTTAATTTTTTTATCTACACTTCTGCAGAATGATAAAAACAGTTCTTTAACAACAATTCCTAAGAGTATAAGGGCAAAAATTTCAATTTAGTACAGTCTCTCTAGACGGTAATGGTAAAGATACGTATCGACAAATTCCGATCGGGTAGTCAATTCAACGCTACGGATCGACAAACTAACACTTTCGGATACTGAACAGAAGTGCGATCGTATTGTTTCGCGTTTAAACGTTAATGGAAATCGCTGTCCTATGCATAGACTACAGGGCAGTCGATGATTGCACAACTGTAACTCTGTCGCCGTCGGAAGCGGCTGAAGCAAACACACAACTTGCGCCCAAACTGCTTTACATATATAAGTAACCTGAATACTTAGTAGTACGAATTACACCCTGTGGGAAGTATGAGTTTGGCACAGAAGGTTTTCACGTCTTCGTCAAGTGTTATATGCATTCCATATAATGACACAATTTTGACAGTTAAACATGGTTTTAAATCGAAACAATCACTGTTATATTTTTGTTCAAGCACTTATATAACTGATTCACTTCTAATTTGCACGAGAGCACTTCACACACAATGTATTTTAGCAGAGCATGTTGCATTTACAATTAACAGTACTTATAAAATAATTACTCCGAGAAGAATATCAGTTAAGTATACCGTGTCCAACGAGATAATTCGAAATGTCAGAAAATTTTTAATAAATTTGGATAGAGTCCGAGGAGCAGTAGAAGTTTGTTGTGCTCCACACAGTCGAATCTTTCGAAGCACGTCTGTCCCGCACGAAGTCTGGAGACCGTTTGCGACTGGATCGATCGGTCGGAGACGCTACCACCTCCGTTTTCGAATTTGTAGTAAAATATTGCAGGAGGTGGAAAAAATGATTGACGGGACGGATAATTTGCAAGGGTCGATAGCCGCATGTGTTTTTTTTTTTTGCGCCGAGAAGGTGAAAAGAATACATTGGAGACAAAATTACACTTAATATCGTGCCAGGGTTCTCTCGATATCCCCTTCTGTCTGCCGAAGTCCACACAAACTCACATAAACTCTTTTATATTAGTTTTATTGTGCATCATCGGAAAACGCACAAAAAATTTATTTTTTCTATGATTTCCTAAATTTGAGCATAAGTTAGAAAGGTATACAATGCCTCGATACGCTAATGTTTACTTATGCTTCTTTAGAGAAGATTAAAGTTTGATGAAGTCAGCGGAGACGCCACAGTGACGTTCTAGGGTTAAGTGTTGTTAATTTATAACCGAACCAGATGGGACACGGTTGGTTTGCAGGCGAGTGACGATGGCGGAACAGTGTCCCATGATTTCAAAGTTAGTTTTAAGTCCATTGATAGGATTAAGAACACGAATGAAAAGAGAAATCGAATAGCTGGCGAAGAGGGTGGTGAACGAACAAAAATGAGGCGGTGTGGATTGGAAATTCGAGGTGATCTGAACTGGAAAAGCAGAGTAGAATTGCGTAGGAAAATATTGCGCAGAATGGTGAAGTATCGCATTGTAACAAGTAGTGTACATAGCATAAATTATTCAAATTTCGTTTCATTTCGATCAAATATATCTTGTTATCTTACACGTGTCTTTGGTCTCAATACCTTCCAATCTTACAATGACATATTAAAAAAGTGTAAGATACAGTTTATTACTTTCACATGAATTTGCTAAAATAAAGAAAAAAATGGAACAAGTATTTATTAAAAAAAAGATGCTCTTCGTGTGTCTAGAAATATCGATCGTTCCTACGATGATGCAATAGTAAGTTATGGGGAACACGCATCGTGCAAGAGGAAATCGATATAACATGGTGACACAGTGAACGTATTATGAAAGTCATGACCTTACTCCTTGAAACGTAACAGTCCCTATATTTATCATCCAATCATACATTATTTCTAAGATTAAAATAATAATATTTTTTATGATGTCACGCAATAATGAAAAATGTGAACGAACTATGATGTTTCTGAAACATTTGTTTTTGAAATTGCTCATAAGTACTTGTACGATATTCTGCATCACGGTACAAAGCAACTGCTTCTCCGTTGCGATGAATATCATTGCGCTTCCACTAACTTAATATGGGAGGGCTAAATCTTTTTGATGGTGTTTAAGATTGATGTATCAAGAATTCACTCAAATAATCTGTATATTATTTAATGATTAATTGAGTTCGAGTTGTACAGGTCTTCGTTGTTTCGGTGTATGTTTCGATGTGTTTGGCGTTTCTTGGTGTTCTGTATTACTATGATGATACTGGTGTTTGTGATACGGTGTTCTCCTGATTTATTTGGTGTTTGTTACAAGACTGATACTGTTGATGATAATGTTATACGGTATTGTGATAACGATAATAATTCTAATGTAACGTTCTGTTGATATTTATATCCTAAAATATGTGATACTGACTGCTGATTGGTGGAAGTTGAAAGAGAAAGGGCAACAAGGAATTGAAAATGAAGGTTGCTAATTAGCAACCAATTGAACAGAGGAAAAAGATGATGGAGGGAGANTTATATTTATTTAATCATATTTGTAACAGATTCATTTATTTGTATAAACATTTATTATTTCGGCTGTAAGTAGAGTGCAATGTACTCGTTTTTGAAATTGCTCATAAGTACTTGTACGATATTCTGCATCACGGTACAAAGCAACTGCTTCTCCGTTGCGATGAATATCATTGCGCTTCCACTAACTTAATATGGGAGGGCTAAATCTTTTTGATGGTGTTTAAGATTGATGTATCAAGAATTCACTCAAATAATCTGTATATTATTTAATGATTAATTGAGTTCGAGTTGTACAGGTCTTCGTTGTTTCGGTGTATGTTTCGATGTGTTTGGCGTTTCTTGGTGTTCTGTATTACTATGATGATACTGGTGTTTGTGATACGGTGTTCTCCTGATTTATTTGGTGTTTGTTACAAGACTGATACTGTTGATGATAATGTTATACGGTATTGTGATAACGATAATAATTCTAATGTAACGTTCTGTTGATATTTATATCCTAAAATATGTGATACTGACTGCTGATTGGTGGAAGTTGAAAGAGAAAGGGCAACAAGGAATTGAAAATGAAGGTTGCTAATTAGCAACCAATTGAACAGAGGAAAAAGATGATGGAGGGAGAAAGTGAGGGCGGAAGGAGTTTGAGATAACGGTATATGGAGGAAAAACCAGGAAGGAAGAAAAGTGACGAGGCTGAGGAGTTCGGTCTAGGATTTTATGGTGGGTCTGAGTTAATGAGTTTATGACGGTTAACTGTTCGGCGATAAGATGTTCGGTCTTGTCGCCGAACAGTACTATTTGGAGCTGGAAAGAAGTCTCGCGGGACGGAGCAGGGGCATGAGTTTTCTAGTTCGGCTCGGAAAAGAGATCGGAAAATGCGTGTGAGAAGGAAGCGTGCACTTTTTAGTGTAATCAATTAGGCCCGCATTCCTTCCGAAGGACTGGAAGGACTCTTTCCAGCTCCCAACGATACAAATATTACTGACTTTCTCATTCAATAAAACCCATCCTTTAGTTGAAAATATTATCATTTTTCAACAATTTTTGTTTTGACATGCTCTAGATTTCCAGGAGCCTCGTGGAAGCTAGAAATTTTTATGCTGCTTTGTTAGATTTCCTTTATAAAGTATACATTAACAACTTATAGTTGCAACTATTTGCAGTTTTGCAAATACCAAAAAACTTCAGAATAGAAATTCTGATTTAAAAAAAAAACCCAGGCTGTCGAGAGGTGAAAATTTATAAGGGTGCAAAAGCAGAACAATCAGCTCACTGCTCGAATTTCATATCGACAGTTTTTTTTAAACATATAATAAACATTTTCACCCAATTAATGATTTATGTACCATGTACAAGTTTTGTCCTGCTAAATTGTTGAAACAACCTATTGTGCCTCGCCTGCGCTTCCTTATACACATAATTTAGTGCATCGATTAATGCGCGATTAATACGAATATGCGACTAAACCCACTTGACGGCATTGAACCATAATATAAGGAACAGAACAAAAAGAAACAAAGTACAATACCCCATGACATCGCACTACATGCTCCGCTGTTATACATACCACTTCAAACGCTGCATTCATTCTCTCTCTCATTCTTTCTCTCTCATTCTATCTCTCTCATTCTCTCTCCCATTCTTTCTCTCTCATTCTATCTCTCTCATTCTCTCTCTCATTCTATCTCTCTCATTCTCTGTCTCATTCTTCCTCTCTCATTCTTTCTCTCTCATTCTATCTCCCTCATTCTCTCTCTCATTCTATCTCTCTCATTCTATCTCTCTCATTCTCTCTCTCATTCTTTCTCTCTCATTCTTTCTCTCTCATTCTTTCTCTCTCATTCTATCTCCCTCATTCTCTCTCATTCTCTCTCATTCTTTCTCACATTTATCTCTCATTCTCTCTCACATTACACGGTCTCTCTCATACTCTCTCGCACTCTTTCTCGGTCTCCTTCACACTCTCTCTTGCTCTCTCTCGGTCTCTCTCGGTCTCTCTCATACTCTCTCGCACTCTTTCTCGGTCTCTCTCTCGTACTATTATTCGCTCCAATATTATGATACATATATGCACACACATTGGTCACGTCTTCTCCCAAAAAGTTCTCACGCATTGATTGCTGAGTTTCTAGACTAAACAAACACTTAATACAGTGCTGATCCGTAATAAGCAACAGTTTTCTTGCCTGAAATAAGTACCCTGCTATCCCCTCTCCAGCCTATGAAGTTGTCCGNTGATTTATGTACCATGTACAAGTTTTGTCCTGCTAAATTGTTGAAACAACCTATTGTGCCTCGCCTGCGCTTCCTTATACACATAATTTAGTGCATCGATTAATGCGCGATTAATACGAATATGCGACTAAACCCACTTGACGGCATTGAACCATAATATAAGGAACAGAACAAAAAGAAACAAAGTACAATACCCCATGACATCGCACTACATGCTCCGCTGTTATACATACCACTTCAAACGCTGCATTCATTCTCTCTCTCATTCTTTCTCTCTCATTCTATCTCTCTCATTCTCTCTCCCATTCTTTCTCTCTCATTCTATCTCTCTCATTCTCTCTCTCATTCTATCTCTCTCATTCTCTGTCTCATTCTTCCTCTCTCATTCTTTCTCTCTCATTCTATCTCCCTCATTCTCTCTCTCATTCTATCTCTCTCATTCTATCTCTCTCATTCTCTCTCTCATTCTTTCTCTCTCATTCTTTCTCTCTCATTCTTTCTCTCTCATTCTATCTCCCTCATTCTCTCTCATTCTCTCTCATTCTTTCTCACATTTATCTCTCATTCTCTCTCACATTACACGGTCTCTCTCATACTCTCTCGCACTCTTTCTCGGTCTCCTTCACACTCTCTCTTGCTCTCTCTCGGTCTCTCTCGGTCTCTCTCATACTCTCTCGCACTCTTTCTCGGTCTCTCTCTCGTACTATTATTCGCTCCAATATTATGATACATATATGCACACACATTGGTCACGTCTTCTCCCAAAAAGTTCTCACGCATTGATTGCTGAGTTTCTAGACTAAACAAACACTTAATACAGTGCTGATCCGTAATAAGCAACAGTTTTCTTGCCTGAAATAAGTACCCTGCTATCCCCTCTCCAGCCTATGAAGTTGTCCGCAGTGTGAGAGATCCGAGAACGAAGAAGAGGTCTATGAAAGCGAGAAGCCATAATTCTTTATGGTCAAATGGACAATAACATCGTTTAATAGAAGAAGGATAGAATATGTATAATTCTTTTTCATTCTAGTATTAGCGATTTCGACGTGTTATATTCTTTTTGAAAGCATAATATCGTTTCTTGGTTGACCACTTTGTGGTTAGCCGCTATTTCGATCTTCTGACTCGTTTTTCCTATTTTCTCTTCTCTCATTTGAGAACAAAGTGAAGCCGAATAGTATCCCAATCGCTGGGAACAGGCAGTTCATTGTTTCGGATCAACACTGTATTTTTCGTTTCATAAGAACCAGTTGACTTCATGTATTTCTCAATTGTTCTGGTCACACACACGGTGCTCAAACATTCACCCAACACAATCATTGTTACCTTATAATACTACTGCATGTGATTTCGAAAATATATTCAATTTACCAATAAGTTGAACGATATTTCAATTTAATGTGTAGCTAAAAATGGCTTTAAGTGGAAAATAGTTCCATAAAATAGTTAAATAGTACCTGAAACATTTGTAATACAGAAGGCAATTTGTGTAATTATCAATTAAATACATAGTTGTAGTTTTTGTAAATTATATCACAAAAATTAAATAGTGTTTCAAGAAAATACTGACTAACACCATATTATGTAAAGTAACGAGCGAATGTCTAGTAACTGACATTAGAATACCAGGAAAGGTAAAATTGAATGCAATTGAACAAAAGCAATAATATCGCAATAATCAAATAGAAAAGAAAAAGAAGAGATAAGTATAATAAACGAAACAAGGAAAATGGTATGCAAAGAATTTTTTCCTGCATTTTCACTTTATCATTTGCTTAAGGTGCAGGTATCATCTTTAGAAGAACATATTGAAATGCTTTTAGGTAGAGATGTGGTACATCTGACGCTTCGCAAAAACTGTAAATTTTTCCGCGTTACCTTATGTAAAATAACTTTTATCTGCGTGTAAAGTATCGATGCAACATAACACTAGATATACCTCGTAGTGCGATCCTCCCAATATTCAAACGCAGTTGTCAAAAAAATGGTTAAGAGCATGAAAAAAGTTATATATACAGAAACTGTAGAAAATATGATGCTGTCTGAATCTTGTTTGAATAAAATTTCTATAGAACTTACCATTTTTCAGAAATTTCATGAAAACTCTTAAAACATTGCAAATTTCAGAACTTCGTGGCCTGGTTTGCATCCTTTGCTGTTGTCTGACCAAAATAAACATTTTCAGAAATTATTTTTCTTTTTATCAAATGCAATCAGTCTAGGGATTGAGGCTGAAAAAGCTTGAATGTTGAAAAATAAGGGTCATGGTAATTAGTTTATTAGGCCAAGCCACCAGGCCGAACTATAGCATTAAAAAGGTAAAAATGGAAGAAATTTTTATTAGGAAAAATTAAATGACCTCAAGAAATATATCGCGAACTTGAAACCGCTTCAAACATTTCAACGTCGCTTCTGTTTTTTTCTTTTTTTTTTGTAATACAACTATATCTTTTTTTATACACCATTCCATACATTTTTAAATTTTCTGTAAAAACGTATTAAGGTTCCAAACTTGGGTCAAAAAATAATTAGCTTAAAAGATGTTTGAACTTCAGCTTTTTATCATTGCATCATATTTTGATCTAAGTTTGGATGTTTCTTCTCTAGGTCTTTGCTGGTGTGTATAGAAACTGCAGTTTAAATATTTTTCCAAATAACCACTTTTACCATTCCACTCTTTTGTAGATAGTTAAAGAATGCGTTGAATAATGTATTAAACTATATATTCCACATGATTCGAATGATACATCACAGGAAACTATTAAATTTTTTTCTATTCTCTACCATCTTAACACAATCACCTGGCTCAGTTGTATAGACTGACATATATGACTGTATATACATATAGACCCTGTATACTGTTCCTTCAGCTATACATAAAACATCAAATGCTACAAAATCTGCTCGCATCGCTTTGAAGGTAATCAACTTACGAGTATCGCGTCGCACTAAAAGTGACCGCAAATTTTGTAATTGCAGTTAAACGACAAAATTTGATAGGAATTCGATTGATTGAATTTATAAAGATAACAGGAAGAAAAACTGAGCAAATGGTAATTGAACATAATTATTGGTTTGAGGAGTGATGAATATTTTATATGAAGGTAAATGCCAAATTGATTAAAGATATGAAGAGCCGGTTTTTATGTGATTTATCTACTACCTGACAAGCTAACCGATACTACTATATAATTATGTTCTGGATGAAACAATCCTAACACATTTTTCTATTAACAGGTAACGTCACGTCCAATGTACTTTAGAAATTCTGCTGAAGCGAGTACATCATGGTGAAATACGAGAAAGACGTACTAACCATCTGAAATACAATAATTATTAAGAATCAGCAATCAAACCTGGATTATACAGGAAAGTAGTAGAAAAATTACCGATGAAAAACCTCCCCTGGACGCAATGAATAAACCGTGGAGATTAAACTGACACTCGATCGAACTTCTCAACATAATGAATAGTATCAACTTTTGGGCTCTCAATGGGATGCAATACCAGGTCGAATTATATCTGAATATTATTATAAATAATGTAACGAATTAATAAATGATTTAGGTACTTAAAGCATATGAAACTTACGACTGATGAAAGACGNACGCAATGAATAAACCGTGGAGATTAAACTGACACTCGATCGAACTTCTCAACATAATGAATAGTATCAACTTTTGGGCTCTCAATGGGATGCAATACCAGGTCGAATTATATCTGAATATTATTATAAATAATGTAACGAATTAATAAATGATGTAGGTACTTAAAGCATGTGAAACTTACGACTGATGAAAGACGTCAAGACTATCGTCTATTATTAACTGTCCACAGTAATTGTTTAAGTACATAAACATCATGTAAATGGTAACAAACACAATGCAGAAGATGATTTCTTTTGTATTGTTCATAACCATTACCGCTAAATACATCTACGAAATGTTACAAAAGGACTGACTGAATTTCAAAGTTTACGAATTTAAAGGTTTAAGAGTGTTTTTAAAATATATTGACTGATAATTTTGATACGCTATTATTTTCACTACAGCATTGTGCATCAATGAACGGATACTTACTCTATGTAGAGACAGAGCGAATGAAATCACAAGAAGTAAATTCGCTAACAAATAGTACGTCAGTGCATTAGATGCATATATATCGACGTATCTTCATACGTTACAAGAATTCCCCACGAATTGTCGATAATCACCGACAAAAAGCGTATCGAAAAAAGATTACCATTAACACGGATATCTGTAATCAACTTACGATTACTAATTGAGCTACTAACTTAATGGCTCTGGTATGAATGGCTACGGCTCGATGGATGTCCCTGTAATTCGAGTCCATCTGCTTTGAGAAGAAACTCTGCTTATTGTTAGTGATGTTCATAATTGCGCATTGTATTCGATAACTAAAATCGTGAACAATTCATCAATAAACTTCCAGCGAACAAATTATGATAGAGAGAAAATATAAAACTACTTTTATAAAAATTGAGCCATAGTAATATTTTTCTACTTTTACTTTTCAATATTTCTTTACGTAACACATTCGTTAACACAAACGTATCGTCGTATCGTATGAAGCGATAGACAACATCGTTAGACGCTGTGATGGCGAATGTGTTAATATACGATCTGTGACGATCCTTCCACATGATCCACAGAATAATTTGAGTTATCCAAATTTGAATTAAATGACTTCAGTGATATTTTACAATGCAACTATCAAGGAATCGTACCTAGCTATCTTGAATAATCCGCACATGTAGTGACTCAAAACACAGAGGGTCGATTCTGTACACACCACAGACAATAATCCAATCGTACTGCAGAACAGAAACTTGAAGAATATCATATCAACACACAATGTTCGATCGCAGGAAGTCTCAGTAACGTAGTTAATATAACGAATTCGAGATTCATTAAAAGGCATTACTAAATCTAACATTGGTGGTGTTAATACCAACATTGTGAAGAACATGATTCCCGAGGAACACACCCCTAAAATTCAAAAAATAGTCAAAAATTAATTTCGTGCTCGAATTAACCTTTTATACTTTGATTACCGAGCGGTGTGTGATAAAATACTTTTTTTTGTTAACAATTTAAAAAAATTAATTCCTTTGCATTAGTGTATTTACGCTCCACAAATGAATTAAACGTAGAGTAGAGAAGGTCTTATGGCAATTGTGAAGAAATATAAAATGTACAAGAAAAAAGTGTTAAGTTATGCAACTAAACTGAATTCAGTAAGCTCATGTTCGCTTAAATATAATATTAACAAATAACATGTATTGCATATTTTCTTACAGAGAAAAATAGAAATTATACGATTGGAGTTTTCCAAGTACTTCATCAATATCCGCACCTCAGTTGGATCTTCTAAGGTATCCTCCTCGCTTTGTATGAGTTCAAAGAATGATTTGATCTGTATTCGCATAAAAAAGTACGCAGAAGCGTTGCTATTTTACGTTGAAATATACATAATTGCGATTTTCACAATACACTTACCACAGGAAAACAACAGATAAATGAAACGTATCGTATCAAGACTAACAACATGGGACAGCTCATTGATAACAGCAAAATACTCCGATGTAAAGTGATTTCAGATCTTAAAAGTGAACGCATCTAAAACGACGATGAGTTTGTTAATGTAAGGGAGGGGTGATTCAAACTTACTTACTGCTCTTTATATTAGAGAGTATATGAATATATATATTTAATTAATACTTGCTTGCACTTACACTTACAATGTTCTTACTATTTGCACTTACAAAGTTCTTACTCTTACCGCTACCGATCCCTTACTCTTCCCATATCATCACTGCCACGCGCCCGAACATTCACACCCTTATACTCCATTCCCAATCGTTCTTTCTTTTTCTCCACACGCATCCCTTTCCACTCGCGCTTACAACCTGCTCATCCATCCCTTCCAATCATGCAGTCACGTATACTTCATTCTCACGGTCTAACTTTTAAGTCCCAAACATTCTTTCTACCACCCAAGACACTCAGCCACGGTCACACTTTCCAAACATACCCGGCTCAGTCTCACTCGCAACCATAAATCCATTCGCACTACCACTCGATGATTTCAACCATCGGCGCCGTCCTGTCGCAAGACGACCCCGACTGCACGCATTCACCAACCACTCGAACATACCTGGTCACACTTATCCTTACATTAACCATATGTTAAACAGCATCAAACTATGTAATCTCTTCTTTAAGAATTAAGAACCCGAAACAGAATTAATAATTGCAATTTTGTTATATCCTTTTTTTTTTAATCGTTTCAAAACATCACTATCGCGTGCATATTTTATGCTAAAAATGAAAAAACATTTCCGTACATCATTATCACATTATTCAGTTCAATTTCAGATGGTGCCTAAAAAATATTAACATCATAACATATACATTGGTAGAATAAATTTAAGACATGTATCGATCATCGCGTTAAAAAAAAGGAAACACAGGAATCATTTGCAGCAAGCAAACGTCCATTAAAATACCACAATGCATGCAGAACCAAAGCACGTTTATAAAGAATCAGAATTTTTATTACCTGAAATATTAAGCAGCTCAATAAAAATCCACACAATCCGATCCTCTGAATCGTTCTATAGATCGAATCGTGGTATGGCCAAAGTCCTAGCATGGACATCAGGAACCGATAAGTGCTGTACTGTTTGTCGAACACGTTCATCTTCTGTCGGCTGTCGAAAAACGTCTGAGCGTAAAACTTATGGAAACGTTCCACTACACCTCGCTACGATGTATTATTCATACCGTTACATTTTCCTCTCGGATTTCTAGCATATCAGTTTTCTATGGAAGTAAGTAATAATATATGAAAATTGCCATCGCCCTCTGGCGATCGATCGATTTCACTCGCGCCCTTTAAGAAAATGTTGCATTATAAACATTTAATAGGAAAGAATAGCAGGCTCGAACTCATTTCTCTATTTCTACTATTTTTTTTTAGATTTTCCTTTCTGGAACTAAGGAGGGGGCAGAAGGTCCGTCGCAAAAGCAGTATATTCAGATTCAATGTGGACGTTGTAATGTGCACTTCTTCCGTGTGTGTCCTTCATGCTGATGTTCTGTTCAAAGAAGTAGAATAGAGGCCAAGAGTTGAAGTGTTTGGCTAGAAGTAAGTAGAGTAATAAAAGGTGAAAGATGAATGTTTCACACGAGAAGATAATTACTGCGCTAACTGTTATGTGAGATGGTCATCCTATAAGAAAGGTTGTGATTTTCTTATTAAAATAATTAATATTGTCCTGTGTCGTTTGTGAAGTGTTGTTATTAGTAACTGAAATAACAAATATTGCTTATTTTGAAATCGATTTGTGATGGAATCGTTTGCAAACAATTTCGATAAAATAACGAAACGCTGGCAGAAATTGAATATTTCTAAAAAATCCAATAAAAGATTATTAGAAATACACGTTTCTGAAAATGTAATAGCATTAAATGTTTTCAATATTTTTTAATGTATTAGAAATAAAGATGACTATTACAAGCTTCGAAATGAAGTTCATAAATCTAGATAATTGAAGAAAAAGCATAACTACGGAATTCAAATACCAAATTTTTATTTTTTGTCAGACTTCATGAAAAGCTAACATATTTAAATCCTAGTCAATAACTAATGTGAGTTAATAATTCTAGAGCAACATTTACCGCGAAAGAAAGATGGTGCGCAAGATGCTGTGTCTTCAGATGTTCCTTTCTAACAGCGAAGAGAGGACAAAAGTTTTGTCGCGACAACAGTATTTTCGAAGTCAACGTGAATTTCGCGAAAGTCAATTCTTCTTCAGTTCCATTCGTATTGTTATACTGCCGAAGGAAATGGAACAGAAGGTAAGAGTTGATGTTAATAGCTTGAACCAAGTACAGTAATAAGGTACGTACGTTTAATGTTTCATGCTAATTGTTGCGTACCATGATTCCGTTTGCGAGAAATGGATGGATGAAACGAGACCTCAGTGGTACCACACACGTGTAATTAAATATATGTAAGTGGTTGATACACAAAAAATTGCGTAATTAGAATGTCTAATGGTTATTTATTACAGAATTATTCTAGAGGTGTTGTACAAAATGATGTGTACAAACGAATAAATGTTTCTACAGGTTTTTTATATTTTCCTGTGCGTTGGTTGATGCGGTGCTGTGTCCAGTTTGCGTTGCTCTGTAACTCGCTTCCTCCCTTGAAAACAAACGAGGTTAATGTCTTGTTGGTGTTAGTATTGTTTGTTATCATGAGCCTTGCAGGAAAAAGTTTCAAAAACTGGTTAACCTCGATTTTTGTTTAGTTATGATGATAGTTTTTGGTAGACGTGGGATGTTGGCCATGTTTTTTACTGAGAGTTCGCTTATGCTATAGTTACCTATACGACTGATTAATGGGGAACTGTGCGCATACATGTTAGGAGATCAGGAATGCATGCTTTTTGGTAAAAATTAGCTGCGGGATAATCTTTGAGGATGTGAAGGATTATTGTAAGGATTATTCTATTTTGGGTTTTATGTAATTTTAGTATGTGTGTTTTAGATGTTAGACTCCATGCTTAAGCTCCACTGGGAAGATTTGATCCGATGCATCCAAGATACATGTTGTTTGATCTACTCCTGGTCGATCTGGCGATCGGTCGAGCTTGGTCAATTTTGCACGTGGTGTGCCGACTAAAGTTTCTCGAAGGACCACTCCCTTCGCAGGGAGACAAAATAACTAGGCTCAATGTTAACTAATTTATTTACAAGTTACTCCTTCTGTAGAGTCTGGTGTTGATTTGCGTGTCTTTCTCGGAGGCTTACTGAATTCTAAAATTTACAAACTATCTACAAACACACGATGCCTCGGAAGAGGTGCATCGACGGGGATGAGGGACACGGATTGATCAATTACAATTTTCCGAGTGAGACGTTGGAGGTGGTGAATACTATCTGATTGGTGTACAAAAAACAAAACTAACGAAAATACGCCTCCAAGTCGACGGTCACTCTCAAGTACCGATAGACCCTTGAGTGACACGCGCGGGAAATCCGTGTCCCACTTGATAATACCGCAGCAGGTAATAAATTTGGGAGACGCTCCAAAGCAGTTGAAACATGCTAAACTAAACAAGTGTCGGCAAATCTGGCATGCAGCTGATGACAATAAACAAGCAAAGTGAAAATACAAAGAGCTAAGGTGCCCGATGGCCTCCCAGATTTATGACCGCTTGTGAATAGAAAAACTAAAGTGGCTAGGTCCGCATTTGGCTAGAAACTAATAGCGCTAGTGCGAACACATGTGGAATTTGTGTTTGGTCGGTAGGGAGCTGCCTCTGCCGATGAATGAAAATAGTGTTCTGATGGTTTCTATTGTTATTCTCCTGTGCTCTTGGATAACCAATTTCAAGCTTTGAATCTACTATGATGCTGCTGAGATATCTTACTTAAGTTTTTCATTCTATTGGTTGTTGTCTGGACGTGAGTTGTGCTGGGAGATGTGTTGGTCTGATACTGAAAAAAGAATTGCTTCGGTCTAGCTGACGTTGATATTGAGTTTCCACTGAGTGAAAAACGTGACCACTTTGTCCACGCAGTGTTGAAGTTTAGTGACTGCCACCTATGGTTACCATGAGAATGTATAGAGAGCGATGTCATCTGCGTAGATAGTAGCGTGGGTGTTCTTTGAGGTTGGAATGTCATTGATGAAAATGTTGAACGGGATTGGGTCTAGGATTGAGGCTTGTGGAACGCCAGCTGTAATTTGCTTGCGGAAAAAGAGTTCCTCTGCTACTGAAACTTGGATGGATCTATTAGTAAGGAAGCTGTGAATTATTTTAACCAGGGCTAATAATGTATTGATTTTGTAATTCTAGGATCAGTCTGTTGTGCCAGACGGTATCAAATACTTTTTGCATGTCTAAGAGGGCCATAGCTGTGACTCTGTTCTTATTAAGTTCCATTATACGTTCAGTAACTCGGAGTATTTGTAAAATAGTGGAGTATCCTGCTTCGAAATCGAATTGTTCGTGATTCATAACGTGTTTGGTTCTAAGGTGATGATTAAGTTTAGAGAGAATTAGCTTTTCCGGGATTTTGCTAGCGTTGCAGAGGAAACTAATAGAGCAATAGTTTTGAGGGTCGGATTTAGTATTGTCTTGTTTGGAGAAGGCCATTATTTTGGCTTTTTTCCATGAATTTGAAGAGCATAGATATAGTACAGTTACAAAAGTGGTTTTCATACGTGTGGTTTATAATCTGCGCTGGTGTGAGAAAGTTCGGAGTCGGGTCTTTGTTGCATTTTAGTATTTTAATTTGATGATTAATTGCACGTGACAAATAATTCAACCTTTTCGCTATTGGTGAAGACTATTATAGTATGTTATCTGTTGAATGGTTCTGGTGTATATAGATAGCTACTCCGCCTCCTTTCGAGGTTGGTCAGTTGTCTGGCTTTTCTAATTACTTTGTAATTTTCAACTGTAGCGTGTCAATTGGTTTAGCCAAGTCTTGGTTATTGTTATGACATCTATGAAGTGGATTCCTAGGAAAAGATGTAGTTCCTAAATTTTGGGTTTTAAACTATTTGCACTCCGCAGTAAAATTTTCTGGGGAAACGTAGCCATTCATGAGGAAAGCGGTTTCTAGAAAGTTCCTTATCGTTTCTGAATTGGAGGTACATGTTTGAAATCTGTGTGCTAGTTATTTGTACGCATTAAGGATTGCCTTGGTGTTACACATGGACTTTGTTTGGGGTCATTAAAAATGGCATTTATGTCGTCCTGATCTTTTGTAGGGATGTGCTCGTTTCAGGCGAGTTTCTAGGACGCTGCTTGAGCGTAGGACTTATATTAGAGTACTGGGATGTGCTATGTAGCGGTTTGGTATGTGGATTGCATGTTCTGGGTAATTTTAGGTTGATATGTCTGTGAATCGGGAGCTGATTTGTTTGAGTGGTTCAGTGGTATTAGAGGTGTGGCTCGTTTGGTAAGATTGGCTAACAGCACTGGCACTGACTGTAGTTCGTTGGATGATTGCTCTTGCAGTTGTAGCATTTGGCTGGGATATCTGGAGTTTTTGTGCATTAACAGGTATAAAGTCTACTCACGCATTTAATGCAATTTGGATTTTTGTTACAATTAGCTGAGGTATCCCTGTGCGTTTGGCAGCGGAAGCACTGAATGAAAAGTTTTTTAGAACCGTATTTTTCCCGGTATACCCGGCAGTGGAAAAGGATTCCGGTCTTTCTGATTTTCTGTAAGCTAGTTCTGGCAGAAAATTAAATTTTGTATGCTTGATACTGGAATAGGGGGTCCGTTTGGATTTCGTGACTTGAATTATTGTTATTGAATAATGAATAAATTCCATTTATTCCTTCTACACGAACAGTAATTAATAAGTCTATTCGATATAATTTTTGTTCAACNTGCTATTTTCTGGAAGGGGAACTGTGTCCATCTTACGGGGTAGGTAGGCAGCGAGTCAACGAGACCTTTTTCAAATCGCCACGTGGTCCTCCTGGTTGGCGAAAATAGTTTTCGGTCGCGCCAACCTACCCCCTTGATATTTCCCGGTTTATGACATGGCACCGCTACTCGGACCCAAAACTTGCACGTGCCATCGGTAGTCTGCTAGCCAGATGGCACCCAAAAATTAGATGTCTCTAGCCTACCAGGTCATAAACCGTGATGATTGAATTTAACACCGTTAACAATTATCCGATGCCTTTCAGGACTGAACACTAGAAGTTGTTTAGACATCGTACTTATAGTTAAACGACAGAATTTGAAGGAAATGCGATTTGTCGAAGTTTTAATGGCAATAATAAGAACAACAGAGCAATTCATAACTGTGTGTCGTTATTGGTTTAAGAATAGGCAAATACATCACATGGAAGTAAGTGTCATATTGGTTAAAGATATGGAGCGTTAGTTCCGGCGCGAATTGCCTACCACTTGGCAAGATAACCGAAAGTACTATTTAATTATATTGTGCACATAATACTGTTAACACNGCTTACACACCGAAAAACCAATCACAACAGACACAACATTTATAAAATATCATACACGAACGCTCAGAAGGGCATTCATTCATTCAGACATTTTTCGTAAAGACATTCCGATAGCCGTAGACACTCGTAGAAAGTAAAACACTCCTGTACATCCCGCAGCATTCAATAAATAAAACCGTTTATATACAGTCCACATATATTTAAAAAACGATTTCATTCGAAACTCAATTTCTGATTACAAAACCCGCGTCATTTGATCGCCGTGAAAAAAATCGTCGACGCTGTGACGCATAACAGTTGCTTTGATACATTGCAAGTTGCTCGTTAAGACACAGCCGCGGCGCGAAGCTAATGCTTCCACTGACGGCCTGCCACTTTATCCGCTGTATGATTGGTCAGCGTTCTTCGTTAATAACTCGCTAATAAATCCGAATTTGAGATGTTTGTTAAAGGAAAAGTTGCATGAAATCATTCCAGGAATCACTTCTTAAAGCACTTACACACCTTTTGGAACATTCTGTATATACAGCTCTTTCAGCTGTATCAAAATCATTGAACGCTATGCTGACTGTTCGCATCGCTCAGAAAGCAATTAGCTCACTGGTATCCCAGTTGTACTAGATGTATGTGCGTCGCAGCGTCGACCGTGTTTGGCGACGATTAAACGACGCGGTGAATTCAAACGGTTATTGAATTCTTGTCGAAGGATGTAGTGGACTGTATATAATGGTTGTTTTGTAACAAAGCTTGGATAGTAGATCCTTTAATGTATACACGAAATTGTATAAGTTCCTACTTTATCTGTACAATGTTACAAAATTGTCTAAAGGTCTAAATGTTTCCTTGTCTATGTACAAGTATCTAAATGTCTCTCGAGAATGTATAACGAAAATGTCTATCAATGTATCGAAAAGTCTAGAATGTCTAATGTCGAATGTATGCTGGGGCGCAATTTGCACCTCGCTATATAGCCACAGTTACTCCCTTCCAGTACGTCCTTGGCGTGCTATTTTCTGGAAGGGGAACTGTGTCCATCTTACGGGGTAGGTAGGCAGCGAGTCAACGAGACCTTTTTCAAATCGCCACGTGGTCCTCCTGGTTGGCGAAAATAGTTTTCGGTCGCGCCAACCTACCCCCTTGATATTTCCCGGTTTATGACATGGCACCGCTACTCGGACCCAAAACTTGCACGTGCCATCGATAGTCTGCTAGCCAGATGGCACCCAAAAATTAGATGTCTCTAGCCTACCAGGTCATAAACCGTGGTGATTGAATTTAACACCGTTAACAATTATCCGATGCCTTTCAGGACTGAACACTAGAAGTTGTTTAGACATCGTACTTATAGTTAAACGACAGAATTTGAAGGAAATGCGATTTGTCGAAGTTTTAATGGCAATAATAAGAACAACAGAGCAATTCATAACTGTGTGTCGTTATTGGTTTAAGAATAGGCAAATACATCACATGGAAGTAAGTGTCATATTGGTTAAAGATATGGAGCGTTAGTTCCGGCGCGAATTGCCTACCACTTGGCAAGATAACCGAAAGTACTATTTAATTATATTGTGCACATAATACTAGTAAGTAATATTTCATTACTAATAACCGATGTCACGTCCGATGTATTTCAGAAATTTTACTGAAACGAGTACATCACGGTGAAATATGAGAAAGACGTATTTAGCATCTGAAATACAATAATTATTAAAAATCTGAAATTAAACCTCAATCATGCTGGAAAGAAGTAGAAGAATTACCGTAAAGAAACCTTTGTAAGACGGAGTGAATAAGCTAGCTAGATTAAACCCACACTCGACTGAACTTCTCAACATGATAAATAATAGCAACTTCTGAGCTCTTAATGGGATGCAATACCAGGTCGAATTATATCTGAATATTATTATATTATTTAATACATTTAAATAATATAACAAATTGATAAATTGTACAGATACTTAAAACATGTGAAACTTACGACTGATTAAAGACGTCAAGACTAGCGTCCAGTACTATCTGTCCACAATGATTGTTCATATACATGAACAGCATGTGAGTGATAAGAAACGTAATGCAGAAGATGACTTCTTTCATATCATCCATAATCGTTACCGCTTGAAACAGCTACTAAACGTTACGGAAGAACTAACTGAATTTGTACGTTTAGTTAAAACACAATCAAACGTTTAAAAAGCTTATGAATTCTAAGGAATTAATTTTTGTTATTACTTTATGCATCGATGAAAAGATACTCACTCGATTTAGACACAGTGCGAAAGAAATCACGACAAGTAAACTCGCTACCAGATAATGCACCATGATATAAGATGTACACATATTGAAGAATCTTTACACACCAGATAGATTCCTTATAAATTATCAATAAATACCGACCAGAGGCATATCGAGAATAGAGTACTGTCAACATGGTCGTCCCTAATCAAATTACGATTGCTAATCGGGTTACTAACTTGATAGCTCTCTTATGAATATTGACCACTCGATGAAAGTCCCTGTAATTCGAGTCTATTTGCTTTGACAAGGAACTGGCGTTCGCAACGGCATATTGTATTCGATAACTAAAATCGTAAATATCGATAAACTTCCACTAAATAAATATCGTAGTAGAAAAAAACTTAAATTACTTACAAAAATTGAGTGACTGCAAAGAAAACAAACATTTCGCGAGTGAATAGTGAAGATCAATGACTGAACGAACCAGATTGTTACATTTCGCTGTATTTATTTTTTATTATTTCTTTACAAAACACATTCGTGGACACAAACGCCTAGTTGAAAAAATATAATCTGACACAAACTTAATTGCATCGATTCGAAGCTAAAGATTCATACGATCATTACACGTTTTGTTGTATCATACGAACTAATAGACAATGTCGATAGACGCTTGTGTTAATGTGTGATATGTGAAAAATTGAAAACTCTTTCACGTAGCTCCTTAACTATGTAAGGAACAATTTGGATTCACCAAGCCTTATTTAAATTAGCCTGATCAAATTTTGCAATGTAACTTTTAACAAATTCGTGCATAATTTTCGATCGTACCTTGTTATCTCGAACAATCCGCATATGTAGTAACTCAAAACACAGAGGGTCGATTCTGTACACACCACAGAGAATAATCCAATCGTACAGCAAAACAGAAGCTTGAAGAATATTATATCAACATACACAGTTCCATCCCAGAATGGCTCTGTTACGTAATTAATATAACGAATTCGAGATTCGTTCAAGGGCATTATCGAGTCTAATATTGGTGGTGTTAATACTAACATTGCGAAGAACACAACCTCCGCAGAACTTACACCTAGAATTGAAAGAGAACGTTTGGTACTCGAGTTAACCTTTTCTACTTTGATTACTCGTTCGCGTATAACAACATATTATCTTTTCATAAAGGATTTTTTCAAAAAATTGCTCCATATCAGCATTGCCTACGCTACACAAATAGACTAGATATTAAATTGAATTGTCTTACAATGATTTCTAGAGAACTAGGAAGTGTACGCGGATGAAGTACTTAGTTTTAAAAGTAAATCGAATTTTGTAAATTCACAACTGTTTAAAGGAAGAATCATTAACAAAGAAATGGTTTCTCAATGTTTTCTTACAAAGGTAGATGAAGATTATTCGACTCGAGCTTTCGAAGTATTTCACCAGTATCCGAACCTCATTTGAATCTTGTAACACATCCAGTTCCGTTTGTATAAGACCAAAGAAAAATTTCATCTGCATTCAGATATAAAAAACATATAAAAGTGTCGTTCTGTCATGCAGAATCTTAATTAAATAATTGTGATTTTTACGAGTCACTTACGAGTGGAAAATTCCAGGTAAATGAAATGTATCGTGTCAAGGATATTAATAATGGAAAGCTCATAGATAACAGCCGAATACACCGTAGTAACGTAATCTCGGATTTTAAGAGCAATAGTATCTAAAAAGATGACCCTTTTGTTAAATCAGATGTAGAATTAACAGTTATAATATGGCTACATCTTATTCTGTAATAAAGTTATTAAATAATACCATTATTGTAGCAAATTTCATGCAAAAAATGGAAAAATATTTCGATACATGGTTGTTGTGTTACTAAACCTAATTTGAAATGGCGCACAAGAAAGTTAATACCGTAACACATTAGAACAATAAATTTGGAACATATATAAATTATTACTTAAAAAATGAAACATCAGGTTTCTTTGACAGAAACAAATATCCATTAACCCTCTATGGGACCGTGTGACTTAAAAGTTACAAACTGATGTATCTATATTTTAAAAAATTAATTTTCTTTAGTTATCACTGCGCTATTAAATTTGATTTCTGTATTACTGTAGCGACACCACGATCCATCTACGGTAATTATTAGTTTAAACATTTTCAAATAAAAGTGAAAAACTGTAAACAATCGTAATTTTTTCTCCGATAAGCAGACAAAATTCAGGCTATAGAGGGTTAAAATACCATAATGTACCCGGAACGAAGATACATTTATAAAGGATCAGAATTTTTATCACCTGATATGTTAGGAAACTTAGCAGATACCCACAGAATACCATCCTCTGAATCGTTCTGTATATCGATTCGTGGTAAGGCCAAAGTCCGACAATGGACATCACAATCCGATAGGTGTTGTACTGTTTCTCAAATACGTTCATCTTCTATTGATTGTCGAAGAACGTCTAATTCCAAAACTCGAAGAAACGTTCGATTACACCTCGCCTCATTTATTATTCAGACTGTTTCATTTTTCTTTTGAATTTCTAGCGTGTCAGTTTTCTGAGGAACTTAGTAATAATGTATGGAAACTGCCAACAGCTGCTGGCAATCGATTGATTCCACTCGCACCGCTTGAGGAAGTGTTGCATTATAAACGTTTAATTGGAAAGAATTACACGCTCAAAAAGAGATCTCTATTTCTGTTTTTTTCTTAGATTTTCCGTTTTTGTTGTTGAAGGGGAGAGAGAAATTTTCTCACGACGGCAGTATTTTCAGAGTCAATTTGAACTTCGCAGAGGAAACATCTTCCTGTGCTTCCTTCATGTTGTTATTCCATTCGAGGCAACGCATTAGAGTTAAAGGGTTTGTTGAGCGTGCCGTCGACGCTCTGACCCAAAATTGAATTAACGATCTTGGGCCTCGTTGAGACGAGTATTGCGGAGAACTTCGTGTGGTATCGTGTTTTTCATGTTCTTCGTTCTTAGTGTTTGTTGCGATTTGTAGTGCCGTTTCGTGTTCTGATGATTGTCGCGATTTCTTGTGCTTAATGTTGGTTCGTGTTCTTCCGTGTTATGATGTTTGTGTTCTCTTCAGTTGTTTTGTGTGATCTGTCGTTTTTTATGATGTTTCGTGTTCTGTCGTTGTATGTGATCTGTCTTCCCGATTGAGACGTCGTCTCTCACGACGCTTCGGGAAGGGAGCGTTTTCGGGGATTGAGACACGCGGATTGGCCAACGCCATTTTGCGAAAAAGCGAAGGAGGTGGTCGTAGTGATAATTGGTAGAAAAAGTGCGTAGAAGAAGGTGACCACCCGTTGGCTGTCGGACACTCGCAGGTAGTGAAGCTACCTACGAGTGCCATGTGCACGAATATCTTGGTGTCTCAGACTCTAGACGCGGCAGGTAATAAACTTGCGAAGCGCTTCAATCTTGAACAAACATGTTTTGAAGTTACGGGCTCGAAAGACCTAACGGTACGTCTCTGGCACCCAGATGTAGCGATGGGCTACGAAAAAACTATTCTTTCGCGATTAATTCTATGGTGATTGATGGATTCGCAAATTGCGTGCTGTCTTGAACGATTTCCGAATTTCCAATACGTAGCGGTATGGTGTGCTGGGAAATTCCGAAACCGTTGAGAGTCGCACGAAGGCCCACGAATGTCCCCTTGCCGCGAGTTGCACGTCACAACAAGGGTTAAAGTGTTTGATTTGAAGCAGGTATAGTAATAAAGCGTGGAAGATCAATATATTACGTTAAGGGGCTGCACTGATTGTTGTATGAATTGGCGGTCCTATGCGAAACACTATGATTTTTTTATTAGAATAATTAATATTGTGTTCTGTTGTTTGTGCAGTGTTATTATTACTAATTGAATTAATTAGAATTGTTTTTAATCCAATTTCTGATAAAAATTTTTGCAAACAATTCTTCTAAAATAATAAAACACCAATGCTAGCTAAATATCTCCACAAAATCCAACAAGATTTTATCACAAATACACGTCACTGAAAATATACTGCTATGAAATATTTCAATTATTTTTGCACGTATTAGAAATGGAGAAAGTAATTACACGGTTTGAAATGAATTTGATGGGTTTGAATAAAACAGAAAAAAAATGTGTAAGCGTGGAATTCAAATACGGAATTTCTATTATTTCAGAATTGATGAAAGAAGGTACATGGCAACTAAGGTATATTGATAATTCTAGAATTACATTTATCATGAATGCAAGCTACTGTGCAAGACATTTTTGAATTGAAAAAATGTTCATCGAATTTTTAAACGGACAAGAATAAATTGCACTGTACAAAAAATAATTCAGATACACAAACTCACGTTATGGCTTCTTGATATTTCAATGTTTCAATGTGTCATATGAAATATTACAGACCTGTCTTTAAGTGAAATAAATATACCTTTACAGTGAAAAATGTATTCCGAAATAACAATACGTCACTGAAAGTAGCACGTATTAATATCGTGCTGTAATTTGCATTTATGAACATTGTCAAACATTTCTAACATTTTGTTATTATAATCAGTCAATAATTTTGTTTGATCTACTCTCATCCTTATGAGTACAAGCGAGAGGTTAAAACATTTGAACGCCCGATGTTATTAACAGGTTTACACTTGTATCTTCAAATAAGAGTATTCTGAATAGTACACAAGGTCTTTCTACGGTCAAAGTTTTTCAGGTTAATAAGATTTCATCAGCCACTCGGGTACTCAATCTTTTTCTTAGGAAATTTTATGGGGTACTAATTTACGTATAATCAACTGAAATTATGTACAGTAACATCTCGCTTATACTATAATCCCGGTTAACGTTGAATAGTGTACTACAGATATAGAACGTTTTTGTCCGTTTTTATCCGACAAAGTACGGATATTCTGTTTCCGATTTTGTAAGTCTTCGACTACGAGGTCAAATCTATAAACTATAAGTATTTTTAATCTTCTAGATAATGCAGAAACGACTTTACGGCTAAAACCAGATATTAATGAAACAGTACAATACTTTTGGATTGCAATGAAAAAACTCGAGGTTCGTGTGTTCAGTTGCTGTACAGATGAACATTCTCTTGTATGTTTTCGTAACCAACGGCGAAAACTTCTGGCTTCCAGCGTTTTTAGAACAATTTCGATACCATTAAAGCAAAGACTTAAACCTATCATATTTTCAGATGGTCTGCAACATATTTTAATGTAAACAAATCCTCAGACATAGAGAACAGCAGTGATCGATTTCAAATGGGACGATTGATTTGGAACAATCAAAAGAACTTTGCCGCTCTCGATTTATGTGGACGAAACCCGTCTTGTTGAAAATACATATTTTCCGTGATAGACAGTAGAAGTGTAAGGATTGGAAAGTTTTAAGACCTATGACGCGTGTGTTAAATAAGAAGGTAAGTTTTTTAAATAAAAATAATATTTTGCTTCTTGAGACTTTACTGGTTGATGCGTTACATAGGAATGAACGTTTTCGAGCCTTTGCTTGGGCTCTCTCTTTTCCTTTGTTTCCCTGTCGCCTTTTCAGCGAACCGATATCAGGTACCGGTGACATACGCAGGGTATTCCAAACAAAGTGAAGGACCCTTAAAGTTAAAAATTTTTGTTTGCGAAAATGTTAAATTCGACTGTGTTAACGAGTTATTAACGAGAAACACGGACCAATTACAGAGCGAGAAAGGCCGCCGGCCCCCTGTGAGAGCGCTGTCTCCTAGCCGTACTTGTGCGAATAATTCAGAATGAATTGTTAACTCCCACAGTTTGCGTGGAGTCGATTATTTAGCATCAAGATGCCAACACGTTTTATAACAATAAATATAGTTGATATATTGAGTTCAGTTCGTACAATTTCAGTTTAGTAGTTCACAGTGCTGATGCGTACAATGTTTAATAGTTAATGATTAGTTCTTAGTTCTTAGTTCAATTATAATTCACAAGTTCCAGTTCTAGTTCTAATTCACACAAGTTCAATGTTCAGTGTTCTTATCTCAATTCTCATCTCATCCTTGGTCAGTTCAATACTAGCTTTTATCTCCCTAATAGTAACAGTGACAGTGGTTATGTACTAGACACCCTCGTTAGGCATGTCGTTGCCAAGAGGGTGGGAGGCATGCTATGTCCAATAGTCAAAAATTCTGGTGTCAAGAGAGGTAGTCAAAGTTACGCCCTCAGAGTTCGTGCGTCAGTCCTAAGTCAGGTAGGTTCAGATGTGACGGTGTCAGAAGGTAGCAGCTGAAGTACACGTGCGTCAGTTCTTGGTAAAGATTAGGATACGGCACTTTGCTATTGAGCAGAAATCGACGAACACCAAAATATTCGCCAGTTTTTAGATCGTAAACTAATAACATGCCAGATGTGAAAATGACCGTTCTCAAAAATACCTAGAGTTCGTCCGTATCATAAATTAAGTCGTTAGCTGTCCTTAGCAGAACAGAAAAATTAAGTTAAATTTACCGAATCAATAAAAAATTCGCGTGCTGCTTGAAAATTTTGGTCAACTGTGGGAAACTGTGTCACTGTACTGGGCTTGATTTTTTACGACCGAAATGAATTACGGCATAACGAACAGCTGGATCACAGGTACACGACATCACCAAATGTTTAAATAATGAACGGCCAGATCAAGGTACCTAATGGTCGTCAAGGATCATGATCGGTACAGTGATACATTAATCCATATTTTCAAGCAGCAGGTGAATCTTTTGCTGATTGAGTAAAGGTCGTCGCTAGTTAAGAGGGTCAAAAGTACCCCTAAACCGAATGCGACTTAAAAAAGTAAAAACGTAGTTTTGATTAAACAAATGAGCATTAGTGTGTCAAGGGACGTATTGATATTCTACAAAAGGGTGCAGCAGTATACTATGAAGAAAGCGCAACAAGCGAACAAAAATCAATATATCTTTACAACATAAATAACGAGAGGGTCGTGACCTTCGTTACGTAACACGAACAACTAAATGTATTTCCGTCAAGTGCTTTACACTTCTTATTAAACAGTTGTAACAATTTACAAAAATATTTACTGGGCATATTACTTTAAGTTATGCTGAAATAATAGTTTTTATACATAATCTAACGAATATCCTTAGGATGAGGTACACGTAATGGGCAAGAAAGTATTTGGTAAAAAATATTACTGTTGTACATTTGACAAGTTCATTTGAAGCCTACGTCTGTTACAATTCTACCCACGCACAAATAGAGAACTAGTTTGTGTAAGGGAGAGGAAAAGAGAGAGAGAGAGACGGAAGTAAAGCGGAAGGAAACGGAAAAACGGAAGATACGGAAGATCGGAAGAACACGGAAGACACTGACACTTTCTGAAGTCTCTGTCAGAATAATCGAGCTCTGTGGCGCGTGGGAATTATTTGGTTTTATTCAATAACAATAATAATAATAATAATAACTACTGAATTTTTAACAATACTAAAACAATACTCTTAATCACTCTGTCTCTCCTCGCTGCTCTCTTTCCTTACTGCCCTCTTGCCACACAATCTCTCGCGCCCCGAACATTCACTCGCTTAAATGCACATCCCTCAATCGCTCTATCTTTTTTCCACATACATCCCTTTTTCCCTCGCACTCAAAATCTTCGCATCCATCCCTTCCAATCACGCAGTCACGTAGACTTCATTCCCACGGCCCAGTTTCTCGGTTTCAAACATACACTTGACATAACCCAGCCACTCTTCGCTAACATTCTTTCGACCACCCAAGATTCGTCCACGGTCACACTTTTCCAAACATACCCGGATCATTCTCACTCGCAACCATAAATACATTCACACCACCACTTGAGAGGCCCATCTACTGGCGCCGTCCCGTCGCAGGTAGTGCCTGACTCTTACATTTGCATGTTATGCAAAAAATATCACCTTCAATAGCTACCTTCTGAACATAAGTACTTTCAGAACTGAAAAACATCATTTATTTCCCTATCACATTTTTCCTGATTTTGAATCAAAACTACTTTAATGTCTAGAATAAAAGAAACATCAAAGTATCGCGTTAAAAATCTGAAGCACGAGAGCATATTTAGCTTACACTTTGCCAATTGTATGTTTATAATGTGTTTCGGCACTTAGTCCTTGTTTAAACAACGCAAACGTTTGATTTCGGAATGCGAGCAGCTGTTCATACTGAACTATGTGATAAATAAATGCAACGTTTAAGCATTAGACGGGATGTTCGATCGATACGAATTGTATGTAAAATTTATATCGACCGGAATTGATACCTTTTACTTTTAACGTTCATAAAGAACGTAAGACAGACGAAGACGTTACATAAACTCTTCTACTTGTTTCATATTTTTTCCACGTTTTGCTGTAGCGGAAAACGTCATATTAATTTCAAATTGCTATTACGAAAATAAAATTAATAATACCTTTGCAACATAAATCGAACTTTATTTACTTACGTTTCATACAAAACGATTGTGATTAATAGCTCCTTGTTCAAAATGTCAATACCGTGTAAACAAACACGTTTTCCACAATTCGGATTCACACAATTATTATTGTCCCATCATCCTTCCATCTACACATTCCTGGAATTAAATTAGTATTAACTTACGAATGTTATATCCTATCGGTGTTCACGGTATCTTTCATTTAACTCGGTATTTTAACGAAAAAAAGGAAACAGTAAACTGTTAACCATAATTCGATATGATTCCGAAAAATTATTAATGTACAATTGAGAAGAAAGAATGGTTTTAAACTCAATCACGCGTGTATCAACAAATAAACATAATTTTAAACCGAACCGATCCCTACTTAATTTTTTTTCGGACACTTACACTTGATTCGCTTCACTTTGCACGCAAATACTTGAGCCACAATATAATCCACAGCAACATACATTTGCGACAATTATCAACACTAGTAGCTTAATCGCTCGTAATAAGATATATATTAGGTATGCTGTGCACAAGAACACTGTTGGAAAAGTTTGAAAATGAGTATTAAAAGCCGGCCAGAGTCCAAACAACAGCAGAAGTTTCCTGTTCGCTGCATAATCAAACCTTTTGAAACACGTCATTGTCGCACGAACTCTGAAGAACATCTGCTCCTCGATCGATGGATCGACGGCGATACAACCTCCGTTTTTATATTCACAGCAAAATATTGCAAAAGGTGGAAAAAATGATTGACAGCACAGGCAATTTACAAAAATTGATAGCGGTATTTGCTTCTCATGTTGCGAAGGTGAAAAGAATACACTGGGGACGAAATTA
>SMSQ01026162.1:29925-41420 GCA_019453375.1 Ctenoplectra terminalis | reverse complement strand
CTTGAAGCAGGTAGAGCAACAGAGCGTGGAAAATTAACACGTTGATCGCCACGCTGAATTCACACGTGTTATTCAAGACGCCACGGCTCAGGACACCACGATGGTAAATAGATTTGATAAAAATTAATCTCTCATTTTTGATCTTCTAATAAAAATTTTTAATTCTAGAATAGCGCACATTTTCTTTCAAAGTATTCTCTAATCAGCGATGATGTTGAAAATTTATTAACTGGCAATGTTCTTTTAACTTTTACAATTATAAACATTTGAAGCACTCCGGTCACCGATGACCACCGTGGCGCTACACGAGAAACAATCTGTGGTCACATATGACCACCGTGGCGGTCAACGTGTTAATATTTCATGCTAAGAGGTAATTATCGCACTGATTGTTGTGTGAAGTGGTCGTCTTATGCGGAACTTTGTAATTTTTTTATTACAATATTACTTGTGCAGTGTTATTATTAGTAATTGTAATAACTAACATTACGTGTTTTGAATTCGATTTCTGATGAAATTGTATACAAACACTTTTTGTAAAATAACAAAGCACTAACGCTAGCTAAAGATTTCCACAAAATCGAATAAGATTTTATTAGAAATACACGTTACTCAAAATACAATAGCATCAAATGTTTAATTATTTTTTAACATGTTATAAATATAAAAGTAATTGCACGGTTTGAAATGAATTTCATAGGTTTGAATAAAAAAGAAAAAAGATGTATACGAAATTCAAATATGGAATTTTTATTATTCCAAAATTGATGAAAGTAGGTAAATGATGACTAAGATATGTTGATAATTCGAGAATTATATTTCACATCAATGCAAGCTACTGTGCAAGATAAATGTTGAATTGAAAAAATGTTCATCGAATTTTTAAACGGACAAGAATAAATTGCACTGTACAAAAAATAATTCAGATACACAAACTCACATTATACCTTCTTAATATTGCAATGTTTCGATGTGTCATGTAAAATACTAAAAACCGTTCTTTAAGTGAAATAAATATATCTCTGCAGTAAGAAATGTATTCCGAGGTAACAATATATCAGTGAAAGTAGCACGTATTAATATCGTGCTGTAATTTGCACTTATGAACATTGTCAAACATTTCTAACATTTTGTTATTATAATCAATCAGTAATTTTGTTTGATCTACTCTCATCCTTACAAGCAAGAGGTTAAAACATTTGAATGACCGATGTTATTAACAGGTTTACACTTGTATCTTCAAGTGAGAGCATTCTGAATAGTACACAAGGTCTTTCTACGGTCAAAGTTTTTCAGGTTAATAAGATTTCATCAGGCAACTATTCAATCTTTTTCTTCGAAAGATGTTTCAAGATGTTATGTAAGAATTTAATAACTTAACGGTTTCAACATAGAATTAAACAAATTTCAAATGAAGTATGAATATAAAATATGGAAAATTAAAATCTTTATTCCAATTGACCAAACAAGTTATTTATCTAAATTTTCAGATGAAAAGTTATTTGCATAAACGGTCTGTCAAATATATTCTTCATTTGAAACCCCTTCGAGAATCTGATTCGTTGTGTCTGTAAGGCACAAGAATGCCTCTCCTTCCTTTTTTAAATAACCTCTTTAAACGTGACACCTTAGGAATTAGGATGTCAGAAACTTTACAGGGTATTGATTTAAATATTGTAGTGTCGTAGTTTTAAGAACTTGTAGTTTATGGAAGGCAATAAAGGCGTAACGGGACGGGGACCGGACCCATCGGACGGACGATGGGTCGATGCGTAGGCAGAGTTGGAGAAAGCGTAGAACAGTGTTGATCAGAGAGTTGGACGGAACGTGGAAGTGTGTTGAACGAGGAGAGTTGAGTTGAACGTAGAGTAGATTAGAACAAAGTTGAACGTAGTGTGGAAGAGTGTTGAACCGAGAGTTGAACAGAGTGTTGAGAAAGCGTCGAATGAATGTGTTGCGTGGTTAAAGAATTAGTGTAAGATTGATAGTATATTATTGCGCGTCATAGTCACTCACCTAAACTTTATTCTTAATAATTAAATGTTTATAAACTATATTTAAATAAAAACTCTATAATATAATCCCAGCAAACTATGTACAATAACACCCTGCTTACAGTAAAATCCCAGTTAACTTTGACTGGCTAACTGCAGATCCTGCTTCGGGTAGTAGGACCTTGTACTTCGTTGACAGCCACGGCAGCAAGAAAAGACAGCAATTGATAACAAAAAGCAGATCTGAGAATCGACATAGCCAAAAAACATGAGGAATTTGCGTATCGTAGAGACAACGTTAACGTAACCATGAAACTGTAGACATTTTGTGTTCAAATTATTTGGTTTAAAACAAGAAATGTTGTTGGTCGGCCTTGGATATCATAAAGTTAAAACAGTCGTTCGGGAACCGAAAGATTTAGGTTCGAATCTTGAATAGAACAATCCCATCGACCAACTTTTTTTTTCTTAGAGAACATTTTTGTCATTGGCTGCTCGTTAATAAAAGTTTTACTACAAACTTGGTGAAATTTTTGTGATTAAAATAAGACAAAACGGGATGTAATTTCTATCGTTTGTAATAGATTAAAAAAAAAAACAGTGAAGGATAATGAGTAAATACAGATAAGTAAATATGATCCAAGTGATATCGCGTTTAGTCTCATTACGAGTGTTGTCTCATTGATGCGTAGGGTTCGATTCTCAGTCTTTCATTACTTTTTTCACTCGCTGTCCTATTCTGCGATCCTCTGTATTGGCTAAATGTAAGGGGCGCAGTAAAACAGACCAAGGCTGGATGCCTATAGGGGTAGGTTGACTAATTGTTAATGATCCTACGAGCGGCGAAATCCCTCTGAGCGGCTAGAGGGAGACTCTTGGGTTCTTGCACTATTAAAGTGCTAAAGCACACCTTGACTAGACTTATTATGGAGATGTTAGGAGCCGTAGATTGGAAAATGGCAATGAATGCAGTTTAGGGATAGAATATATACAGAGTGTTCCAAAAGGTCTGTAAGTTTCTTTAAGGCGTGATTCCTGAGATGATTTTATGCAACTTTTTCCTTTGCAAAAATGTCAAACCCCAATTTTGTTAACGAGTTATTAATTAAAAACACTGACCAATCACAGAGCGAGAAAGGTGGGTGGCCGGTAGCGATAGTGTTGTTTCCGTGCCACGCTTGTGCGAGTAACTCAGAATAAGTTGAAAAATTAACTGTGTCACTGTACTGATTTTGACCCTTCACGAACAAAGTGATTTACGGCGTACCGATCAGCTGGATCACAGGTATACGACACTACCGAACATTAAGGGATGTGCGGTGAGATACGTTAACATACATGAGATATGTACGTTAACATACCTAACGGTCGTCAAGGGTCAAAATCGGAACAGTGACACAATGACCCAAATTTTCAAACAGCAGGCGAATTTCTTAGTGATTGGGTAAATTTAATTTAATTTTTCGTTTATTTTAATTTAATTTTTTTTTTCGTTTTGATTCATTCTGTTATTCGTTGAAGTCAATAACAACGCCGAATTTGACATTTTCGCAAAGGAAAAAGTTCCTTAGAATTATCTCAGGAATCACTCCTTAGAGGGATTTACAGACCTTTTGGGACACCCTGTATATCTCAAATCTGAAATTTGTTTTTCACGAAGTCTCTGATCTTTTTTATAAGACGCAACTTGGGGGTGTGGGCGTGATCAACCAATCAGTAGTTGCTTTTCCCCCTTGTGTCTTCCTTAGTCACCCTAGCAGTCCACCCACCAAGGAGCCTTGTAGTGGGGTGGCGTCGATGGGAACGCTAGGCCCGAAGGAGAAGTCACTCCGTGCCAATTGATTACGGGTGCGCTGAGTTCCGGGTTTACGATACGTCTATTGCTATTGAGCGCGCAGAGACAAGAACCTGGCAATCATTTGGCCCGCAGAAGTGCAAATTCTCTGCATCCATAAACAATTTCCAGGCCTTGCCTTCTGGCTTAAATAGTCGAAATAATTACAAAAGAGGAAAAATGGACTTTCTCAAGAATAGCATTATTAGGCGTTCACATCGGAAACTCGGTTGGCCTAACATCTCGAAAACTACCAGTGCAAACTGTATGAGATGTTTGAATGCCTGACATACTGAATGCATTTGAACGGCTAAAAATTGTCTTTGCGTTATGTGTCAAAATGTGTCTAAAGTGATTGAATGTCTAAAAATGACTGCCTCTGAATGTTCACACATGGTATTTTATAAATGTTGTGTATGTTCTGATTGGTTTTTTAACCCTCTATGGGACCGTGTGACTTAAAAGTTACAAACTGATGTATCTATATTTTAAAAAATTAATTTTGTTTAGTTATCACTGCGCTATTAAATTTAATTACTGTATTACTGTAGTGACACCACGATACATCTACGGTAATTATTAGTTGAAATATTTTCAAATTAAAGTGAAAAACTGTAATCAACCGTAATTTTTTCTCCAATAAGCAGTCAAAATTCGGGCTATAGAGGGTTAATATACACGGGACGAGAAAATTCTACCCTGTGTAAACAGGGTGCGAAGTGTAAATGTAGCGTGAGCGAGAGAAATTTTTTTCATTCGCATTGAAATAGCTCCGCTAGGTTGTGATGCAACAGGGGCTCAAAAATAAGGAAAAAGGTTGCACGAAAACAAGACTTGGCATCCGGAAGCAGTGAGAAGGGTTATAAGATCAACTGATTTCAATGGAAGACGTACCCGTCGAAAATTCAAAGTCGATTTTCTCGAAAACAGAGCCAAATATGAAAAAATTATATTCTATATATTCGACTTATTTTTTCATTTAGAATCACCCTAACCACCAGTTACCGAACACCCTGTATAACGCGTTCCAAAAGTTAAAGAAGCTCAGTATTTTTCACCAGCATATGATGTCCATACATTAAGGAGAATGATTTTGTTAAACGCAAGAGTTGATTATTGCAATATTACACAGTATATATAATTGTAAGTATTTTTTAATGAACTACACGAAATTATTCGATTACTTACTTTTGACGCACATTCGTAGTGCGTTTAGACATTTTTTGGTAACTCATGATGTGTATTACTATTATATGAACAGATTTGTATATTTAAAAAAAGCATTAATTCTTTCCACTTAAAAATTCTGTATGGTAGGTTTTAATATGCCCTTGTGTATTTCATCGAGTAAGCAGATTTAAGATCGTTGTACACCTAACAGCACAGCAGAGACTCCTTATAGTCTCGATAACAACCTAAATGTTTGCTGGTTGACAACTAGGCGTTCAGTGCTGATAACGCGTTGGCGACGAACAGGATGGATAACGAGAAATTCCTAATTTGAAACTTGTATGTACCCAATATTTCCTCCTCCTTTTTCTATTATCTTCTTCATCGTCAAGTAACAATGCTATTATAGCTATTTTTTCGACATTTTTGTAATATGGCTAATAGTTGAGAATATGGTCTCATGTATTGCCGACGCATGAACAGCTGAACAGTGTTATGCTCGTGCTGTGCTGTTAAATGGGCGATAGTTATGAATATGTCGATGATGATCCGATGCCAGTCAGGCACTATGCTGTTAGATGAGCGACATTTAACGTTTAATCTACAACTTTTCTTATACAGTGTCGCAGGATCGTTTACGATACTGAATGTAAGCTGCTGGTCGTGTATCGCTTGATTCGAGGACCGTTGTAAGTACCTTCGTCTTAAGCAGACTTATATTCGTTGATCTAAAACAGTTTGCCGGGCTCCATAGATATCTTGGTTGATTGTTAGATGCTAATAACTAAAAAAGGAAGTGTTCGCGTCAGCGCTATTAGGTTTTAGCCAAATGTAGCCTATCCACTTTCGTTTTTCCATTCACAAGCGGTCATAAATCTGGGAGGCCATCGGGCACCTTAGCTCTTCGTAGTTTCACTTTACTTGTTTAGTTTCATCAGCTGCATGCCAGATTTGCCCACATTTGTTTAGTTTAGTATGTTTCAACGGCTTCGGAGCGTCTCCCAAATTTATTACCTGCTGCGGTATTGTTAAGGGGACACGGATTTCCCGCGCGCGTCACTCAAGAGTCTATCGGTACTTGAGAGTGACCGTCGACTTGGAGGCGTAGTTTCGTTAGTTTTGTTTTTTGTATACACCAATCGCATAGTTTTCGCCACCTCCAACGTCTTACTTCGAAAATGGTAATTGACCAATCCGTGTCCCTCATCCCCGCCGATGCACCTCTTCCGAGGCATCGTGTGCTTTGTAAATAGTTGTATGTGGCAGAATTCAATAAGCCTTCGCTCAAACCACACGCAACCAACACCAGACTCCACAAGAGGAGTAACTTGTAAATACATTAGTTAGAATTGAACTTAGTTATTTTTGTCTCCCTGCGAAGGGAGTGATCCTTCGAGTAGTTTTAGTCGGCACACCACGTGCAAAATCGACCAAGCTCGACCGATCGCCAGATCGACCACGAGTATATCAAACAGGAAGTTATTATTCATGATTGTTATCTTATTTTGGATTGTAGAACCGTTCCTTAAAATTTTGAACACCTGTGAACAAACATCCTGTATGCATACCCGTAAATTATAGGAGAAACCAAAACATGTTAATTCTTCATAAGAATTAAAAAATATTCTTCACTGTTTCATAATTTGGAAGCTCATTTTTCAGGTGTCAATACTGAGAATTTTGTTTGCAGTTTATAGTATTCAAACAAAGAAAAATATCGTGTTAATAATTAGATTGAGTCGATACAAATTTTTACTTAAAATTTGACATTTTTACAGATTTTGACGGAAAATATAAAATCTCATAAAAGAAACTAATATTTCAAAACAACAGTATATATAAAAGGAAATAAATAAACTGTATAATATATTTCTTGAAACCACATAACTTCTACCTACATCAATCTTTCGTAGAAGCATAATTTAGAAGTTGTTTAAGGTGTGCAGATTAGGTAGGCAAAGTATTTTTCTACACAAACATGTGTTTATTATTTAAAAATCATCTTTGATTAAATAGTATAATGTACAAATTAAATTTGTATCAATTTATAAATTATATAATTATCATTGTAAATTATTATAAATATACAACATTGTTTAAAATCCAATTTTTGTACACTGTTTGTCAAGTATCCTGTCATATGCAATACATTATTCATTACGTACTATGTGCTATATATTTAACTAATAAAAGTACATAAATAATAAAGGTATGTGATAACAAAAAAATAATTTCCATTCTATACATATGTTGCAATTCCATTAAAGCGAAGTAAATACGATTTGAAGTACGGGAACTAAATTCGGTTAATCTTCCCACAGTATGATGGAGTTTGGCATTTTCATTGCATAACTTTTCTATAAAATAATAAATGATAATTTCTTACTATGATATAATGTTAATACCCTTTCGCAATACTTTTAATACTGCGCGCCAAAAGTATTATCTTACCAGTTTCATTAGCACGAAATTCTTCGTATGGAATAGGTAAATATTTATTCAATATTAGTTCAACAAAATCAGTAGTACTGTCAACAGTTTTTAAAATACTAATTCCTGTTTCAGTTGACATGACTCTGTCTGCTTGTTGCCAACTACACATTCTTAAATAATGAACTTTATAGTAAGTATGCAACTTCATCATTTTAACCTTATGTTTGGTTTCTTGCTTTAAATCCTTAAATGTTTTAACTGCTGGTCTAAGCCGTTCTGATACAAGAGATTTAGTATGATTTATTATCTGAAATAGCGAATACATTTGTTATTTAATATAATGAAGGATAATAGCATACAAACATTGACGTATAAAAAATAAAATTTGTGTAACCTGTTTTGGTTCTTCTTTTATTAAAGGTAATTTCACTTCTACATAATCAAGTCCTTGACATAATGTTTTATCAAGTGTATAGATGGGCTTCTCTATTAATTTAACAACTGATACTGACTTTTCGATCATAGCATTAAAAATATTTTCCATAGTATTAAACGCCCAATGGACAAATACATTTGTGTCTTTTATACGGCCATATACTTCTGTTGACTTGTCCCATAAGTAATTGACACTTGGTATCTTGAGCGCACGGTTAACAGCTTGTATTTTATAAACATGATTTGATGACTTTACTTCCATATTAATAAATAATAATAAAATTTCTTATCCTTGATAAATTCTATAATGTAATTAATATATAATTTTATTAAGAGAAAACAAAAATTATAATTTAGATGTAGTTTAGAATCTTATAATTGCTATTGTACATAATGCATACAAAACAAACTAGATATAGGTACATGTATTCCAAACGTATTTATGCATTTTAAAGTTCAGGATATTAAATTAATAAGATTTATATCAAATTAGTTTTCTGTATCCTATTATTTACTAATTTTATTCGGTTTATTGTATATCAGTTGTAAATAATGTTAATTATTACATTTCACTAACAATATCAGGGAATGATAACAAACTTTTAATAAACAGTATCATGTGCACACAGAAATACTCATTATGTATTTAATGAAACATATGGCACAATATGAAGCCATTCATATAAAAATAACAGATAATCATAATATAACAATTATTGTAAAGGTTTTTCTAAATACAGTGATTACTTGACACTTACCCAATATAATCAACCTCTAATAAGAATTTACTTACATTTATCAGATTCCTTTTAGTAACTGAATTTGTACCTTGATCTTTGAGTCATTTCACTGTGGAATTTGTTCAATAATTGATTACAACAGCTTAACTTATTTTTCTTTTGTGAAATATCGTAATTCTATAGCATTTTTCACATGATTCTAACATTTATTAAATAATCGTTTGAGTGCGCCACAATCACGTCTTACACGTTCATGTACCATTCAAGGGATTAAATATAAGAAACCTTAAAAATTGTTAACGACTTTTGTAATATTTATAATATTAAATTATAGTAGAAACACAGGCTATCCCAAGACTACAACTGGTACGCCCGAATCAACGAAATTTTAAGAAACGTTTTCTTAAACTGGTGTAAGCCGGCTAAAACCCACCACTGCTTATATCTTATGTGACGATAGCAATATTAGTAAATAAATATTAGTTTATAATCAACTTATATTTGTATATACTATTGTACGTAATCTTCCTTGTACTCTCTTCTTTGAAACCTATAGCCCATGTGGATCTAAAGTAATTTAATAAAAATAAGTTTTTATTTGAAATTGTTATTTTACTATACTAAAAATTTGTTCTTGTATGGTAAACCTAAAAACAATCAGTTATAGAAAGCTCGACTTTCTTATAAATTCTTTGGATCTTACATCTTTTGTATGCTCTCTTTTCGCTTCAATAATATAAACAATGCATTTTCTTTTATCTGTTGTGTGATTTTTATCGTTTCCAATATAAAGAGCGAAGCATCTATCAAACATAAAAGATTAGATAATTGACATCTATCGATTACAGATTTTTGTTTCAAACCATATTTTTCAACATCTTCGATTAATTGTAACTTGAAATTAAAAAATAATAGATTTAGAGAATTTTTCATTTCATTAAATGGTGTATAAACATTAAAAAGAACGCAATTAATCAAGTGAAAAACTATTTTTGTTCATACCCTATTATAGGATTTACTTATTCAGTTTTAAATTCTACTACATTATTAGATAAGCGAACACCATAATCCTAACATTAAAAAATTGCAGATATAATAGAACTGGATTATATCTATAAAAATGCATAGTATAAAATCCCAATTAAAACCGTATCTCAATTACCAAAAAATGTTGATTCATTCTCAAAATATTCGAGTTAGTAAATATAGTACGTGCATCTTGAATTAGTTAGTATGGTTTACATTGAAAAAGTATTTAAACCTATTTTGGATTTTTTTGAGTATATTTATACAAAATAAAGATTATAAAATTGATATACAAAAAGTAAATTCTTTTCTTTCTCAGTATAATAGTGTCCTTTAAAATATAGGAAAAGTTATGTATTGTTTGCAGTAATTTTATAAATGTAATAGTGAATTATTAATAGAGAATTCAACATCAGAATTAACAACTTGAAACTGCGTAATTTATGCTATGATTAAAGTAAATTGAAATACTTTTTTTTAAAGTTTGTTGTTACAAAAGTATAATAATTTTTATTTAAGTGCTTCTCTGTCTTTACACATAATTGTCACATACAAAATTGAACACATTGAGATATGTACTTGATAATGGAGTGCAGGAATCACAAATTACATATAAAGTTAGCATCTTAATACAATACTACTTGAAAAAATGATCGCGAAATGAATCCATTTGTGTTCACTTAACTGTTTTTATCAGATCTCGGTACGATGAAAAAAGTAATCATACCATGTTGAGGATAAACGAAACAAAAGATCAGTGAACAAAGTTCAAATCTCATGTGATTATTGGATGACAGATAAAAGCAATAATTTCAAGCATCCAATTAATTATCCAAAAATGAAAATGAAAATGAAAATTTTAGTATCACGAAAAACATTCTTGTTTGCGTTGAATCAACAAAGAAAAGTGGTAGGGCTAATTCTACCAAACTTTAATTAAGGAAAAATATGATCACTCATCCGAAGCGTATTGCATTATTCTACAATTGTTAACAAAGTTTACATTCATTTTTTTACATTACTTTCTTCGCTTGCACTTTTTCCATCTTTAATTTGTTTGTCACTTAAACTTAAAAAGTGCGTTAAATGGAGAATAGATATAACGCTCGACATGTATGATGCTACATCCTC
This sequence comes from Ctenoplectra terminalis, assembly GCA_019453375.1. NCBI lineage: Eukaryota > Metazoa > Arthropoda > Insecta > Hymenoptera > Apidae > Ctenoplectra > Ctenoplectra terminalis. Next base: position 30,657 of record SMSQ01026162.1, on the reverse strand, counting down.
TTTCTTCACTGTTTTTAATTGTGCTACAACTGAATGATACACTCGATTGGCAGTTTTTGAGGATAATTGACCGATGGTTTGGACTGCGTGCAAAACTTTGTTCTCATCAGCTGATACAGGAGCTGTAAGAATTTTGTAAATTAAAAATACATTCAATATTTCAATACATATTTAAACAGATATCATGTTAGATGTTTTTAGATATATACTGGGTATATTTTCTTCGCCTTCGACTGGAGGGAAATAACGATTCAATAAATCGTTAATGAGAACGCTAGTGTTGTCAACACCTTGTACTGCCATACTACCATATTGTGTATTTAACAACTCATTGGCCTTTGTTATGCTGATTTCTTTGAGGGTGGATGCCTGTTGTGTTGCTGATTCTTTTGCAGCATGTAGTCTGTCAATTGTTGGTTGCAAAGAACTGCTCATTACAGCCTTGGCTGCATCATAAATCTGCACAAATAAATGAGATTTGATAATAACGTTAATGTACATTTGTAAAAAATCTAAATGATCATATATTTGCAGTTGGTATAACAAATCAATAGACGAACGATGAAATACAAACAAGAATAGTAATAGTAATCACAAAAATCCTATTATATTTGTTTAAGAAATAAGATTGTAAGATTCTTTTATGGAAAACTTAAAATAAATAAAATAGAATTATTATTTTCAACTAGGCAACCATATGAAACAGGATTTGACTTACAAAAAAAAAAAAAA
>SMSQ01026162.1:0-25911 GCA_019453375.1 Ctenoplectra terminalis | reverse complement strand
AAAAAAAAAAAAAAAAAAATCGACTAGCTAGGACTCTGTATTTTCATGCTCCTTTTTACATATTTTTGCATATATATACTTAATAGGTGAATACTGTGCAAACAATAATATTAATGATATAAAAATGGAAAAGCATTTAAGAGAAGTAAAAAAACAATAGTAACATTTGTAAAATGTGTGAATTACGTGTCATGCCAATTAATGAATCAAGTAGAAAAAATATAGAAGTACAAATGTGTCACGTAAAATGAAGCTATTCAATAGTACTCAACTTATCACAAGATTATTCGCGTAATTCATTATTCACGCTGTAAAACAAATAATTCATTAAAATTATTTGCACGATTAAATGTTCATGTCATACCAGTGTAACGATAGATGAATCGCGACATTAAACCTCATAATATATGTATATGAAAAATATGATATATTGTACTATGTACCATAGACTTCAACCTCCATAGGTACATCTATGCGAGCAGAGAATTAAGAATTGTCAACGTCACGATTACATTAGGTAAATATTTAGAAATGGTCCCACTTTATAAATTTCCATGATTTTTTAATATGTTATAAAAATTAACATTTTTAACAACTTTTTCCTATACATATAATCCCCGCTCGGCCTTAGTTTCCGAGATATTTGCGAAAAACTATTGCTATAATGCATTGAATGTTACCTTGTAAACGCACGCCCATAGCAACGTGTGCACGAGCATGGTGCAGCTACTTATCTACTGTTTCTGTAAAGACATCGCGATGATCGGCAAACTTTAGAAGTGGGTCCGCTTCTAAATAATTACCTTACGTTCTTTAATCTCTCTAGTTCATACATACAGCTGACCATAAAAATATTTGGTCACCACAGATATAAATATTACTTCTGTAAAATATAATTCTTTTTTTCCTATATTTTCCCCTTTATTTAACAAGTGTTACGCATTATTATAAACCCGAAGTCTTAAATGTTTGTTAAAAACAGATTTTGATTTAATTTCTTATTTGTACACAAAATTCACTCGATACATAAAGTAGCTGGATACTTTTGTAACCAACTGTATGTATTCATGTATGAGATTTTTACTTTTAATTCGTGCAATGTGTACCTTATTTTGATTAAAATTTGAAATCTCTGCATTTAAAATATTTTGAAATTTATTAAAAGCTGAGCAATAAATAGCGATAGGGGAAAGACAAAATATAGAGAGTTATCTATAATTTATAAACATAAATTTTCTAGCAGAAAATCACATTCTATCAAAAGATATGGATTAAATGATTACGAATACAAGATTCGTAACAATGAAAATCTCATTAGCAGTTTAACTAACGATCTTATTGTTAATTTTCTATAAAGAAAAGAAATTTTCAACAGTTTTTGTACAAATTTTTGAACCGTATAGTTAAATTTTTTTTCACATTTTAAAAGCTAATTGAACTAATTAATCCAATGTAATTACATTTGAAAAAAAACTTACAAGTAAAAAAAAAAAATAAATTTTATAAAATGCCTGTAATTTTCGAATTAAACGAGCAATTTACCATGAAATATTCAATCTTTGATGCACCTGTGACAAATTATAAAACAACGTTTGTCGATAACATTTATATCTTATTTGGAACGTTAATAATATCTGTATTTTAATAATGATAAGTAATCAGACAAATAATTAGCTAGTGATAATGACGTGTTACAAAATAGGATTAATACGGATATAATAATAATACTATTAAAATATTTAAAAACTAATCTATATGTAACCTAATATACATAATAGCTTCAATTACACGTGTTTTCGTTATCTTCTTTAAGACTTTAAATACGAAAATATTGCGCATCAATCTATATTTATTAGTTATTTTAGTAGACTTTTATTACTCGTGAATATCTGATGCACAAACGAGTAAAAATTTTCATAACCGAAGAAATATATTTATTGAAAAAGATTAATTGAACAAGCAAAGAAAAGAAAAGTGAATTTTATAAGTAAAAAGTCTGAAATTTATTATGAATTTATTACTTATTATTAATCGAATAAATATTAAAATATATATGCAGACATTGAAAATACTTAGAAATGCAACATTGTAATGTAATGTCGGTAAATAATCGAAAGTTATAGTTTTACGAAAAGATATACATTATATAAAGATTTCTTGATGTATAAATGTACGAAGTGAGTATTAATTTAAATACTATTCCATATTTATTACTTATTGGTATCGATGTGTACTTACAGGATTTGATGCAACAGTTACTAAAATGTCCCGACAGAAGCAAACCGTAGTACGCTCAACATACACGACAGATCCGGTAACACTGACGACACATCTACGCAGAAAGTTATAAGCGGTAGGAAATAATCACAAGTGGGGGCAGACATTCTTCAGGACCGTAGAAAGTATGTACTTTAATTCCGTTTTCTACATTCTGCGTAAACGATGCTTGAAGAAGCGTTATTATATATAAAATATATAATATTGATTGTACAGATAATTTTGAATCTCAATCTTGAAGCAAGTATTTTAACTGTTTTCACCAAACATTTCTAAATAATTTTAATATAGAGTTATTGATATTTGTTTTATTACTATAAATAATTCATTATATGTATATAAATGAAGAATATATCTTTCATTTGTATCAACTTATGCACCTTAACACATCCTCTAAATTAGATTTTCAGGTGTTATAGGTTATGCAATGCATCAAGAGGCAAAGTTCAATTTGTACATTTTATTAGTATTATGAATCACGATTTAAATAGGATATAGAAGGAATATTAAATATGCTATAAATAAAAAAAAATTATTTCTGTTTTATTTGGGATTATACAAATATTTACATGTCTCAATGTTTACGCTAATATACAAGTATTCGATAAACTTTAAGTCATAAAACGTTGTTAAAAAAAGTGTTGACTAACAATAGATAGTAATTATGACAATGCATTTTTGTGTTCAAGTGGACATAGATTGAAGGGAACTTTGATGCGTGCTACTTCCATGAATATATTCGTGCTTTTGCGCAGCTGTACATTCATGTGTGAACATACGCCATGACGTGGAGGTCACATCGTTTCGCTCAACACCGTAAAATTGTGATAGTAGTCGTAAATAATACATCGATTCCATTAATCTTGTAATCATTCCGAAGAAGCATGATTCGGATAATTTTACGTCTCAAGAAATAGTGTATTGTTTTATTGTACAAATAGTATATAAATATTACAATATTAGATTAAAAGAAGATGAATATTTCAATAGTAATACAGTTGTTCGATTAACATTCGATTAATAAATTACTTAGATTTATTTTAAATTCGCTATTATCGGATCATCGAATGTTATTTTTATAAAATTTTTATCAGAACATAATTCAGAGCGAATTTTAAGTAAGTAATTTAGGCAATGACCTTTTAACGTAAATTATTTTAAAACTTCGAGTTACATATATAATTATCTATGATTATTATATTTTTATGAGATCGTAAAATATTTTTATAAAACTTTATCAGAGCAACTGATAATTACTTGTAATACTTGTTTGTGAATTTGAAGAAATTCGAACTACTGTAAGTAATTTAGACAATAATGTTTCATTTAAATTATCTTGCTAATTACATAATCATTCATGATTATTTTTTTGATCCGGATATGAAGACTGGGAGATATTAATAGCTTACCTAATTACAGTAAGAACACATTAAAAGCTGTTGGAGCACAAAAGTTGCATAAAATCAAAAATTTTTTGAATTTAGTATCTAAATATATTTTGAAGATTAGCAGATGTAGTTGCTTGAGAATAACGTTTGTTTTTTTATACATTTTTCGGTGCATGAATTAGTTGATTTTTAACCATAATTGTGAACAAATACGGAAATTATTTTAATTTTTTAAATAATTTAGCATTAGGTGAAATTTTTATTTCAAACATTATTCATTGATCATAGTTTAACATTATTGACAAAGAGTTAAAGCACAAGTTTTTTTAATACACAAATTATTAACGAAGATTTTAATAACAAATTTTTAATAAAAAAAAATCAGCACAAACTTATTAACTCATTTATCTTCCCCACTTCTTGCAATGGAACAGTAATTTTAGTTTAAAATTAAATTTAATATGTAACATGAATTTTTTTTTGGGTGTTCCAACAAAACCTGACACGCAAATATTTCCTATGTATTTAATGATACTAGAAAATGTTGGACATAATCTAAATGGTTTCGAAGATAGAACACTAAGACAATTTTTTTTTCCATGGTTATTTGTTTTTTATTATTATTTTTCAAAATTACTGGTGTTTTTTCCACATAACAAAAAACCTCATAAACATCCTGAAAACATCTATTTCAGGCCATCACTGTTTGAGATCGTATCAAGATAGTAACTCAGATATGCTTGAATACAATTTAGCCCAATATGTAGTAGAAAAAAACATGTGCTTGCAAAAAATACCAGTAACATTGAAATACTAAAGAAAAAGACTAGAAGAAAAGACATGTTATGATTAGATAATATTATATATATGTATGTTTATTAAAAATTTTCCAATATCGTTAAAAAGAAAGAAGATATTTAGGTGTTATTGTTAATAATAGCAACGTACTATGCGCGACTGGAAAGGCATATGGGCAAAAGCGATACTCCGCTCGCTCCGCCTGTTCGCGTTTGTTTTTCATCTGTAATGCGTAGATGTGATTGTTTCGCAAATAACAAAACTACGTGTGTCCTGTTTTTATAACCAACCAGACTTGTATTCCTTCCACCTTTCATCTTTCCAGTAACGCGCATGCATAATTTTAGGGGCTATCGAAGGCAACTATATCGTGCTAATTAGTACAACGCTATTGTGTTTTTATATAATTTAAGGTATGTATGCCTAAGGGACTTCAGTGTGCGCGTGGACGGAAACAGTGTTTATGAGAGAACAATCCAGACGTCCAAGGATGGCTAATAACAGTAATATCTAGATGTCATGATATGTACTGAAAATTCAAATACATAGCAACATCTCTGCCCTTAATTGCAATATCTGTATGCTTAAAATACTTATGTATAGAAATGGGTTCAGAAGTCTTATTAGGGGGAGGCGGGAGGGGGTGATAGAGATATGTATAATTATATTTTTAATCTTTTTTTGCATGATTTGAAATTTGTTTAAAATTCATGTATTAACAGTTTTATTCAATAGTAGCATAAATAGTCAAGTTTTTATTAGTTATTTATGTATTATGAAAAATAAAACAATTAGAGTACATGTGATTAAATCATTAATTTTAAAGGAAAATCTCGTTACGCTAATGTTTAGGATGTTGTATAATTTTTCGAAACATCCATCTAGTGAAATTTTAAAATATCTCATTTAATTTAAGTTCTTACCTGATGTCTGGAATAAATTAACAGGAAAGAAAAAATCGGAATATGGACCAGGTATGCTTTATTTCTACGATAAGTGCTGCAATATATAGGAAATTGAAATAATCACAATAGTTAGTGTCCTTTAATGCAACCACTGTTATGTTTACTTTAGCTAAAAAGTAAAAATATCTATTTCATTTGTCTAAAAAGTTTTTCATGATAAGATTAATTAATTTTTTCCCATACTAATTGATAAATGGAATATCTAACAATAAGTTATAAAGGTATAAGTAGGCATAAAGTTGAGCTTTAAAATTCTCTATTTAGTTATTTGAAAACATTTTTTCCATTTGGACTGGCAATATCAAGAAATTTTGTCAAAATTTCTAATAAACTTTCATTAATTCTTAAATTTATATTAAGTTTAATTAATTAGCTATAACCTTAATCATTTTTTAATTTTAAATAAAATTATTACAAATATAAAGAAAAACCTTGTTTTAATATTAACCGTTTGCACTGGAGAGGTGACTCTCACTCACCACTTGAATTAATGCAACGACTCGAATCGCGTATAATATAATTATTTTATTTCAACTTTTCGTGTGTTTTTACATTATACAAGACCTAATATTGAATCTTAAGCTTGGTAATTTTGCTTCGTGCGATATTTTAGAAAGCACTCGTCAAAATCCATTCTCTGTTGCTCGGGATAAGTATCGCAAAAATGTGTCTTTCTAGTGCAAAGGGTTAAAATATAAAATATAATAATGAATCAATTATTTGTTGCGCGTTTTTTATCTTTTCAGCTCCGGTCTATGTTATCGCCCCAATTTCTAGGACCATCTTTTTGATATAATTTTGTAAAAGTGGTACAGCCTCGACATAATTACATTTTCACGCTAAAGAGCTACTGATACATTATGTCAGATCTATGAACTACCATTTCCATGAATTGTTCATGCAATTCTTAAATTTTTAATACTGGAAATAAACAAAGTGGTCCGTATTCCTACATTTTTTCCCACCTAAAAAAGTAATTTTCATTCATTCTAGAATAAAAGTAACAAAAGGTTACAACTAACGATATTACTATATACGATGCTCACAATTTTGCTATGATGTAACGAACTTGCATATAAGATTCATTGATAACTTACAACTAATTGTAAGTTATGCTCTACAAATATAGTATATGTAACAAAATATGAACAATTTTTGTCTATATTTTATCAGAGAAAATAGTAAAGTAATATTGATTAACGTCGTAATAAATAAACTGATTAATAAATACAAATTAACAGTTAAAAAGTTAACTATTGAAAATAACTGATACATGAAAAGAAAATTTCAATATTACATAGTGCATTCATGCAACAGGAAATCCATTTAAGTTGTTTGGTTAATCAAAGACATTATCGAAATTGTAAGATCAGCAGCAGTATTCATTTAAAGCAAATAATTAACACTCACGCGACCGTTGGTGGATCCTTTTAGGTCCAAGTATTGTAGGAGGGTCAGATAACCGGTTGGGTTTTTGATATGATTAGTTGGTAATAATATACAAAGGGTAAATTTATTTTTCACGGGGCGATTCCTTCGTCGATTTCTCTATTGTGTCAATTTTGAAACTCTTGACACGATGTCGCGACACGTTAGGTCTGATGACACGGAAAACAAAAGCTAAGCTTCGTCTGCGACATCAAAGTTGCTTTTTGTTTTTTTGGGGAAAATTTCATCGATCGTTGTGCTCCAGTTAACAGACTAACCCATACAAAATCTCTACAGTATCAGTCTTTTTTAACCCTCTATGGGACCGTGCGATTTAAAAGTTACAAACTGATGTTTGCGTTCTGCGCTATTAAATTTGATTACTGTATTACTGTAGCGACACCACGATCCATCTACAGTAATTATTAGTTTAAATATTTTCAAATCAAAGTGAAAAACTGTAATCAATCGTAATTCTTTTTTCTCTGATTAACAAACAAAACTCGGACTATGAAGGGTTAAATACAACTAAGACAGACATACGATATCAGCGAAATCTCAAGCTATAATACATATAGAAATGAGTAACGTCTAGACTGTAATCAATTTAATAACGTAATTTTTCTCCAATAATCAGACAAAATTCAGGCTATAGAGGGTTAACTAATTCTTTTTATCGTTTTTTTATGATATTAAGATTTATGGTATTCCTTATGTACTTTATGATTGATTATATTTCATTGGTAATTAAAAGACATAGGTCCTGGGTTGTTATTCCTATTCACACGTAATATATGTAAGATTTTATTTTTTAACGCGTTAAACGCCACGCCGATTTTGGTCGACTTTCCTTTAAACTATGTGCTGTGATAATTCAAAAACATTTGGTCGCAAAATAGTTAAGAATTTAAGAAGAAAATTGTAGAGGATTGGAAAGGAAAGTCGTATCTTTGTTTAATGTGATTTAATAGAACTCGTCGATGAATTATAAGGTATTATTTTTCGAAATTGATACTGTCAGTTTTCGGAAATCAACGACGCCTAAACGAAAATTTCAGCGTTGGTCCGCAGGGACCGGCGTGAAGCTTAAAGTGTTAACAAGACACTGCGAAGGAGACAAATAATGGGAAGTGTTGATTCTGTATCCCGATGCATTCATTCGAACGTTTTTTACGACTGGTCGCCACCCGGTCGCCTCGCCTTTGTCCTCGATTTTTGCGACGTAGAAGCGCAGGTCGTTGCGCTAACTGTCCCACGTATACAGGGTGTCCTAGACACAATGAAGGAGCTGGAAATGAGAGGTTCCTGAGATGATTACAAGCAACTTTTTCCTCTGCGAAAATGTCAAATTGGACTTCAAAACCTAATCCAAATGCGGAAACAAATGCTTATGGATTTGTAGATAGATTTTAACAATATCTTTTGTTAATCTGCTGCCAATTTATAAGTAAATTATTTAAAGGGTGGTTCCCGGTTTGAAATAGGCATCGTTGCTCAGTTGCCTTATCTCGGGCTTCTTCTCCGATTTGAAAACAAAGTCAAACTGAAATAGTATGTCTGATTTGCAATAATTCATCGGATCAAAATTGTATACAGAAGACTACCACTTAACCAGCTCGTACAAAACAGAACCTTTAGCCGGGTAAATGAATGACCGGTTAATCCGACAATGTCGTTAATAGCTTGTAAATAAAATAAAATACATATATATGCATATAATATTTATTACTAAAATATAAAATCTAGATATAACATAATAGTAATATCATGCAACAGCATGTAAAGAAATAATGTTTATTAAACATTTACTCGATCAAAGAAATTAGTATTTTGTTTTGTTTTTATTTTCTATGGCAATCTTTGACTAGTTAACGCTGGACCGGATAAAAGGAAATATACTATAATTAAAAAATATTAAGGAAAAAAGTAGAATAATCGTGTTTTAAATCCATAAGGTATGGATTTCAAAAGATTTAGCAACAACCATTCATGTAACACTTTATCGATGACCACACGAGTACCCATTAACCACACAGACAATAAAATGAAACGTAAACCTATACTTTGAAATATAAAAGGTAACAGAAAGTTCAGAAATACATTAACATCAATATGAAACTAGTTCATAAATTATAGAATGTATTCACTGAATAAAAAATAAGATGGACCGCGTTGCTTTTAGCAAAAATGTTTATTATTTACTAGAACATTTCAATTTTTGGTCGAAACGGTGTAAAACGATTTTTTGTCTTTACAGCAGTCTTTAACCTATTTGAAATCACACAACATTTTTAACACATACACGTAACACATACACATTGCTTATCGTTCGCGGAGATCTCCACTTTTCAACTGCATCATTATTCATGAATAATACAGCATTTTTGTACTTCCTTTTATAGAATTTTATTCCATAATGTAATTAAAAAAATTAAATGAAGTTTATTTTTATACTTTGTATTAATCATTCAAATAACTTAGAATTCCTTGAAAATGATTCTTGGTATCTTAAGAAATATCTAATTAAGTGCAGCTCGTGCGGTTGGTAATGTGTTAATTATAAGAAAAATTTTCGAAGCATCAATAATAGACGTATCAGAAACGCATGCTTAGGTAGTTGACTCGAAAATGCAAATTATATCTTGTCTGCATTGTAAATGACATTGCGCATTTACGCTAAAGTTCGTTCAAGTTCAACCGTAGTTTTCTAGCTAGTACGTCATTTTCATAAGTTTGTGGAACACTAGCGTTCCGAGGAATATCGGTTAAGAACTACTGCTCTACAAGAATTTAACGATTCTAATACTCAGTTTATAAATGTGTAATGGGTGGTAAATTTGAAAACACCGACGGAATTATGCACATCTAACATTAAAATCTAATAAGATTAAGACACTGGTAAAATCAATTTTACTTTATAATATAAATTTTGTTTACGAGACTTCGCGAATCGATCGTATACAATATTCATCTTATACCCACCGTTCTGCTTTTTCTTTACATTTTTAGACAATTTCAACTATTTAAAATTAAATTAAATTTTATGAAAAAGTATAATTAAAAAAAATACAATTTTGAAGATGGTTATTCGCTTTGATATTAATATTAATAATTTTAACTTTTAAAAGTAGCTATTTTCTCTAAAATGGTAAACATCTTAAAAAGTAATTATAAAATGAATGCAACTTAAATATTTTAAGTTAAATATTTTAAATGCAACTTAAATATTTTAAGTTAAATATTTTTAATATAATTTAAAATATTTAAAAAGATTATTAAAAATGTTATAATCTTTAAAGCAAACGTTTTCTTCTTCAAAAAAGTTATAATATATGACTGATGATATTGTCGGTACATGTGGATTTAGTATAACAGGGAGTGAACTTCGTGAACTGAACGTGGTGTTTGCTGTGGCGGGTATTGGACAGAACTGCCTGAATCTCAATTAAACTTTTTATAAGAATTTTGTAGGGGTATTTATAAAGACAGGTTTTGGGAAACAGTTAAACTTGTTTCTAGTGACGAATTGTTGGAAAGGATTTTGACAGGACAGTTAACGAGTTAATGAGTAAATTGCTCTTAACACTGCAAGGTTTATCGCTAGAATGGCTCCGTGACTCGATATCAGCAAACGGTTGGTTATTCAACATAAATTGAAGTTCCAATTGAGTTGATTTTTTCATCTTTGGACTTATGCCGTGGTATAATTATTTTAGCATGATCCATTGCACTATTGCATATTTTTACTTTCTCAACTAGTCCCCTGATAACAATTAATTTAATGACGTGGAATATCTATTTCAGATAGATTTATAGATAAGACTTTGAATGAAAATTTCTGAGATAAAAACGTAAAACTTAAAACTTTTATGGACTTATTAAATACTCAGCTCAGCTGACATTAATATTTCACTTATACTCAAAAACTTTTCAAAAACATAATATAAAATGAACAATAAATTAATTTTTTTAATATTTCATAACTCTAGGATTTGGATCTGATATAGAACAGACCGTAAAAACAATAAATTAATTTTTTTAATATTTCATAACTCTAGGGTTTGGATCTGATATATAACAGATCCTAAAAACAATCTGCGTACAGATTGACAACAGATATTGAGAGAATCTACTTACAAATCCATAGTCATCTATTTCCGCATTTAGCTTGGGTTTTCCAGGTAGAGCCTGTTAACAGAATCGTAAAGCATATTGGCGACAGATTGTATAATCTACCGCCAGAGGATCACTATGCAGACTCTGCTCTATTTCTGACACCAATTTTCTAACATACCCGAATATAGCAGATTCTGTATCAAATCTGTAGTCATTCTATTATAGTTACCGAAACTTATAACAGACATTGAACAAAATCTGCTGTGCAGGTTTGGCTGACTGGCCCAATATAACAAATCCTGTATCCTTGTAGTTATTCTTGTTACAGAAGTTTATAACAGGCAGTGGACAGAATTTGCTGGTGCAAGTTTGATTGACTGGGGATATAATTATATCCGGTATAGGCAGAAATATAGATAAAACCAGTATAGACCAGAACCATCATATCCACAACAGTTATAACATTATTTCGATTCTCATAAGAATTTCAAGAACCAAAATCAATATCATAAGTGTTTCCAAACCCTGGTTTGCAGTCTGCTCAAACCTGCCAGTGATTGATTTTTAATAAGCCATATTCTCGCGGGTAACAAACTTGTGTGGAGCCCTATATGAATGTAGAATGATCGCGCGACCTAGAATGAGCACCTATCAATATACTACAACTGAAAAGTATCCGGATACTTGTTTATTTTTGATAGAATGTAATTTGTGATTATGTTATTTAATTGTTATATTTATAGCTATGTGTAGCAGAATATTATGATAGGATAAAATTAAATATTGTGAGTAAATTACTGAGCTAATATGCAACAAAAATGATATTAAAATCAGTAAGCGTCAAACCTTATGGAACTGTTTTGTTATTTGAAAAGTTCTTTATATTTGGGTTATTTAATTGTTAATCTATGGATTAAATAATGACATTCTTCTACCACGGTCAATTCAAGCAGTGTCCTTTTACGAATCGTGTATTTAATTTTAATATATTATTGGCAAATTTTTATTCGTAGGTAATTTCAATTTACAAAGTGTCGATTCGTCAAGAAGGTAGTAAATATTACTTTCAGTCATTGAATTATCACTAATTTGCATGTTTCAGCAATATTTATGTATTGAAATCAATAGAAATTGATCAATTTGACAAATTTATCAGTGTCCGGATACTTATGAGCGGTAGTGTATCTATAAATAAGTAAAGTTGACTCTTGTATAATATGAGTTCCTACAACACGAATTTCTATAATGCACTAAGGATGTTGCGACGACTTTTCTTATATAATGCGATTCTCGTCAAATACGCTATGCAACAAAATGCAGGAATTTTTTTTACAAAGATAAATAAAATATAGAAAACAAAATTGAACATGACAGTAGTCGTCCCAATCATGTTATTTATATTATTCCTGTTGTATTCGGTGTCGGAAAAAGTTCGTGCGGATTTATGGTACAAAATTCGCGGAGTCCGAACTTTTAATTTTATTTAATAAAGTTATACATTATATTCGTATAAAAATCTCGAGTTCTAATTGCGAAAAATAAAATAACTGCTGTTTTGATCTCGTTATCGTTTTGGATTTTTACAAGCTTAGGATAAACTCGAACCAGTTTGTTATGCTCTCTTTTTAATAACAAAGAGATCTCTACAAACACTACAAATGCGTTCTGTTGTATTCCTTGCTGCGTCTCCAAAGTTAAATTCATAAAATACGAAAGCATGAATTTTTAACATTTCACTTACCATCTTTAACTTTGGATAGATAACGGAACAGTGAAACAAATGAAGAACTGAAATAGTGTACATCAACTAAATAGACAAAATCTTTTAATGATACAATTGTTAATTATATGATTTCTGTAAAATACTACAAGAAATTAAATTTGATTTTATCTCTGGTAAAAAATCGCACGAACTTTCTCCGGTACTTGATACAAGGAAAATTTTCGCATAGCACGCATTTCTTTCAACGCGATTTCGTGCAATATGTAACGTATTAACCGCGATATGTGGGAATCTGCTGTATAGATGTAACGTATCATCTACGTTTCTACGTGCCTATACTCTCGTCGCATCTTCTGCTCCCCACTCCACCTTGATGATTGTAATGCCACTTACCCGTAGCTTTACCTTTAGCACTGTCTGCGGATAACGGCGAGCACGTATGACCGCCACATGCCTGCGTAGTCAGTGACTCTGCTGCTGCTTTCTTTTATATTATAAAATAACTATATATTCTACATTATGTATTATAGATTTTTAAAAATTGTATATTTTTTAATGGAATCAATAATTAATATTTATATAAAAAATAAGTAAATGCAACTTTTGTTAATTGTATACGACGTTCTTTTGTAACTATACCGATAAGAAATTTTTATAAAAACAGTTAGCGATAAGTAATTATCAATTCATTTGATAAAAGTTTTGTTCATTCCGGAAGTTTGTTTACTGTTATTTAAAGAACAAAGACCAAAATACATTTTCCGATTACATATTCAGATTGCTAATCAATTTTTTAATACACGGTGTATTCTGTAGATCCCTGAACAGTATAATGAAGGAAACAGTATCCGTTGCGGCGTCAATTTCTAAGAAATTCTAAACCGCGTACAACGTTTTTGAAATCGTGGTGAGAGATCTATTCAAGTTCGGTGTTAACACATGTCGTACAATGATACTGATAATAATGATCGTAATAGGTTCTGAGTCTATATACAGGATGAACAATAATACGTGATCAATTCAGATTATTTTCTTCTTAACGGATCAATCAATAAGATTTTTATCTGATATAATATAGTTTATATAAAGCTTTAAGGTGATTATAGTAAATCTTTTATCAACCTTTTTTTTCAGAGTCTTTAAGGTCACCTTCAGTTTTTTTATAGATAAACCTAGAACTTTTTTGCATCTATCTGTAGCGGATATTAAAGATATTCAACAAGTGTCATAACACATATTTTTTTTCATTTGAACCGAAGAAACATTAAAAAAGTGCTCTTTACCTTAATTATTCTGTTGAATACCATATGGTATGGTATTATCGGAAACAGGATGATTGGACCTTATTTTATCCATGGTATTCTAAATCACCAAAAATATACCGTATTCTTACTGAATTATATCTATTGGATGAAGTACCATTAGGATATCGTAATCAGACGTGGTATTACGGTTGCCCAACACATTATAATGTGACAGTACGTCAAGTGCTCGACAGAAACTTTCCTAGATTGGATTAGTCGTGGGGGTGTAGTAACTTGGCCACATTCTCCTGATTTTATTCCATTAGAGATCTTTTTATACGGTACATTGAAAGAAAAAGTTTATAAAGCTCCAACAACATCAGAAGATATGCAACACAGAATTTATTGATCCATATTTAACTATCAGTATAGATATCGTAGTAAGAGCTAAGCAGTCGTTTATTTGTAGTCAACGCGTCTTGCAGCTAATGGACACCATTTTAACACTAAACCTACCGACGATTAGACTATACCTGCTTGTATCAAAGAAATTACAATATTAGATGCTTAGAAAAATACACAATGCTGGAGAAACAAATCTTTGACCATATATTTTACGGAAAATCACAAAAAATTATTCAAAAGTGCACGGTTAATAATTTATAAAATTTGGAGAAGAAATTACGAAACGGTCATTTGACCGCTTTGGTAGGTTTAGTGTTAAACATCATTTTATTAATACTTTTTTAATCTTTCTTCGTTTAGGATAAAAAAAAGTCTCGATATTCGCTAAAAGATAGATGTAATAATATTTTAGATTTATCAATAAAACACTTGAAGGTGATCTTAAAAACTGAGAAAGAGTTTAATTGCGAAAGGGTTGATGTGCGCGTTTTGTAAGAAGCAGTGCATGAAGGCTGAAGGTTGGTGGAATTTTTTCCAAAGACAAAAGCAACTTCGACGTCGCGAATGAGACGTGGTTTTGTTTCGAAGCAAAGCTGGTATCTCGTGACATCGTGTTGCTATGCGAATGAACAAATCAACGCGATCGAGGGAAGTCCTGAAAGAGGACTATACCCCCTCCGTAAAAACATTTACTTTTTCTATCTGTTACTATTGACCAATATTTTTCAGGAGACCTACCCATTGGGCTCTCCTACATTGACAAAAAATTTACCGTAATCGCCTTACAGCTTTCTTTGAACTATATTGTACCAAACAAAAAAGATTTTGAAAGATCGGTGCATTAACGGAATAATCTAAGTTGTTCACAGCTGCAGATAAAGTAGAAGAGGCTAGGGAATTCGCAGTGTGCTCGGGTTCCCAAAAAATATTCAATTCGACTATTAATTGGTATCTAGAGATCTTGTTGCGCTAGTATCTAACACATGTACATAAATATTTGTAACGATAATAATAGCTTAATTGTAAAATTATGTACCTATAAAAACTTTAAACCTTAGTTTTGAAAAAATGGACTTATATTTTTTGTTACTATAAATAAAAATACATTTTAATTGCTTAAGTATAATATATAATATATAGTAAAAAATGAATTACAAAAATGATATATAACAAAATGCACGCCGACAATAAATAAGAAATTAATGGAATCGGTGGAAATTTTCTTTTTTTCAGTTTCTTTTTTTCAATAGCGAAACCTCAATTGCTTTTTTTCGACTCTGCATTCGATGTATCGTTCAATTGAGTCGCATGAGTTTGTATCTCTTTATTTTTGGCATGACGATTCGTTAATTGTAAAAATTGTACCAAAGATCTAATGTAAGATCTAAAGTTCTCCGTATTAATGGTCCCCAAAGTATATATTATATTCGCGTACACCCGGCGAGCAGCTTTGTTAGATAAACGCCCAACAGTTTGTAAGGTGTGGAGCAGTTTATCTTCTTCGTTTGTATTGATCACTAAAATCAAAACGAAATTACTTTAATATTATTATCAAATATTACTGCTACAATATTATGTTGTTTACATTTTCTATAAGTAATTAACTACTGTTATGTTAATTAATTAAATGCAAATATACAGGTTGAGTCAATTAAAGGGTTAAAGGTGGCTACTTAAGTATCTCTTTCGTTTTTCACGACATGAAAAGTGTGCACGACTTAATTCGATAGCTTCGATAAAAGAATACCCAGAAAAACAATTTTTTTTTGTCAGATCCTTTTTTTCCCTATTTTTTCAAGGTCATTGGTCACAGGTATTTTTACCTGGGAAACGTGTATTTTTTATCTATTACATCTTATAATGGATGAAAAAATGCACTTAAGTATGAACTAGCTTCAGATGACCTTGAAAACTAATATGATGAAATTATAATCATATACTACTGGTCCATAGAAAACCCACAGAAGATGAGAAGTAAACAGAAAATGTTCGTGAACGATGAATGTTTGATGCAGATTTTTAAATAACAAAATAATTGGACCGTACTTCATTAATAATACGCGACATTTTTATTTACCGATGTGAACGAATTTATGAAAGAAGTAACATAAAATGTCTATGATACTATGTAGTGTTAACATGATGGCTGTCAAGTACCAAAACGAAAATTCCTAAAACGGTTGGATTGACTTTTTTTCCTTTGGAAAAATTAAAGGAAGAAGTTTATCAATATTAATCTATCATTTCAAAAGACACGATGAACCGCATAGTTAGTGCTCGTATTGCTGTCTCACTGGAAACAATAGAAAAGGCAGCACAATTTGTACTTCCTTGTGTCAGAAAGTGTATCACTATGAAAATTTTAACATAACCAGTAAGTTGATACACTAATAATTTCATCAGATTATTAGTTTTCAAGGTCACTTAAAGGTCATGATGTAATAGAAAAAAAATACATGCTTTCCAGATAAAAAATACTAATGACCTTGAAAAGAACAAGGAAAAAAAGACGAGAAAGAAAAAAAATGATGTGACAAAAATATTTGTTTTTTAGAGTATTCTTTCACTAAAGTCGTTTAAATTGTTATGAATATTTTTTATGTGATAAAAAACGAGAAAGTTGTTGAGATGGCCTCCTTTTTAGCTGAGACAACGTGTACGATTAATCAGTAATTCTCAAATCTTTTTGACTCGTTTCTATAAATTTATATTATGCATAACTCTGATGAAAAGATATTATACTAACATTATTCTGATTATTATCATTGTTAATAGAATTGTTATATCAGCTCTTGTTATAATTTAAATAATTAATGTATTAAGTTTATAAACTATTTATTAAAAGCAAACAAAGAATGTATGTAAAATAAATTACCTATTGATTGTTCATTTTCTGTCCCAGGAAAATATTTATCGATTAATTTATCAACAACGTCGGCTGTGCTATCCAAACCTCTAACAGCTGCGCTACCATACTGCGTTTCTAAAATCTGATTTGCTTTGTTCCAACTTTTGTCTCTCAAATTTAAAGCTTGCGAAATTATCAAATCGTTAGCAAGCGAAATACTTGAAACGGCTGGTTGAACGGTTTGTCGTGCTAGTGTATACGCATTTTCTAAAATCTAATAAAATAAAAATACATGTAATTAAGAAACATTAGCGAAATATTTTTATATCATGATATTCTGTTTATAATGATCTGATATTTTTCACGTATAAAAAATTCATATCGATGTTTTTATAGTTTTTTTTCTAAAACTTTATAACACAGTTTATGAAATATTAAATATATGATATTTTTTTCTGTAATCCTTTTAAACTAGCCAAATATAATTATACACAACGTAGCATCCATGGGTACTTTTTATATACTCGGGATGCTTTTTATGTACGATCTTATTTCACGCGATTAGAAAATATATTTTTCTATGATATTTATTGAATTTATTATATATCAGAGAATTTTTACTAAATTGTACTAATTACATCAATCTGATCTTTTTTTGGTTTGTTTATGGCGAGCATGGTAAGTTCGTTCGCTCAAGCAATAACAAATTGACTTTTCCACATTTCGTGCAAATGCAACGAATATAAAAACACACGATATTTACAAGACTCTTCAGTCGGTCACAAAGTTAGAAAGTATAAATCTAGATATCGATCCAAATATCCAACGAGTCTTGAAATTTCAACAAGATACATAAAAATATTTTTACAGGGAACATCACGTTTACAAAAATTTCATAAAAAACGAGTTTGAAAAGAAATTATAACCAAAAGTAGTAACGCTAATAATGAAACTGAACTGCCAAATATTTTCAACGATGAGGATACTGACTTTGAGCCGAATAAAAAGAAAAGATTGATTGTTTTTATGTGCAATACCAACAGCGACACTGAATAAAATTTTTATTTTTCTGAATTTTCATAACTTTTTCGTTGGCATGTATGAAATATATATTTTTATAATTTATACTACCTTTTCTCTTGAGATCTAGTATCCGCGTAAAGAAAAATATCAGCGGAACGTATACTGTACGTAAATCCATAGACAGGGATATATATTTTATATACATATAATAATTTTAACATAGAGGCAGCCCCCGTATAAGACGGTATTTCTATAACAAGGTTTCGCTCTAATATGGTTCAAGGATTGGACAAATTCCCGTACAATTCACCATATGATGAAATTTTACAGATATAGCACAATTCGATGTTTTTTTATTCAAGCAAACGTGTCTTGCATCAGACTTGCATACAAAATTCCGGAATATTAGAATTTTAAATTTACTGTCTTCGCGAAATACTAAACATGTTTTAAAATCTTCAGTGATACAGTTACTCAGAAAGTTGAGCGTACATTTATGTCGGGAATATGAATGAAAACAGATATTTTAATACAATAACGTAATTTCGTGTAGAATAAAAAATGTTCCAACGTAATTTAACAAACAAAAGGAACTTTGAAACAAAGCTGCGCGAAGAATACGAAAATATTTCGCCATCTTTCGTCGAATAATTTATTTTATTCCTGCTTCTAAGTTTGCAGACAGCAATTGACAATAAAGATTTCGCAATGAAATACTAATATGTTATATTAAATCCTATACATATAATATAATGTCATAAATATCCATCTATGCGCTCAATTTTATGTTACTGAAATAGCGATATTTTTATATTCTCTGTTAGACATAGCTAAACAGCTAATATTATTTAATAACTTTTTTTGCGAATTCTTATTTAAACTATTCGAATGAATATACAGGGTGTGCCAGCTTTAAGTATTGCACTAAAGTATAAATGTTTTCATGCATCATCTCTTCGATTTTCGTAACCACCATAAATGTAGACTCAATGTTGTGAGTAATATGTATATACATTAATTATCTGTTATATAATATTAATATGTAATAAACTTGTAATTATTATTTCAATCAATATACTTCTGTTGGTTATAAAAAGACAATCGTACAGTTTTGTTAATTTTTCGACCCTAATCCTATATTTTGTATTTAGTTCGATGTTTCGTATAACACGATTTCGCAAAATACGGTATTTTTTAGAAAGCTAATAACCGTATTATACCGGGGTCACCTGTATCTCTAATCATAAATAAATGCAAATGCTTTTTTTGGGGTTCATACTAGTTTTTTACATCATTTACCGGAAACGGGATTGATTTCTAACCTGCTCAGGTTTCTCTTTAACCAGTGGAACTTTTTCTTCAATTTTGTCGAGACCAAGGCACAACGTGTGGTCAACAAAGTGTATAGGGTTCTCGAGTTTCTTGGCGATAGGAGCAGCTATAGGTACCGCTTGCTTCGTTGCATTGCTTAAAGAAATTTCTGCAGTGGTTAATGCCCAGTGTAGTAGTTGGTTGCAATCTTTCACGCGCGAATACGTAGCTGCAGATTTAGATATCGCACTTTCGATCATTGGAAGTTCCATCACGCGATGAAACACTTCGATGTGAGGTAGCTGCGCAACTTCGGTTACCATTCTCGCTGTTTTATGTAACTCAAGATGATCAAAAATTCTGAAACAATGATTTTTTTTTTTTTATTTTCTACATAAAGCATTCCCCAATTCTAACTCGGGTGCGATGTTTTAGGAAACATCTAATTTTAAATTATCATTTTTGCTATTTCACTCATTGTAATCGCAATTATGTAATTGAGCAGAATTTCCATATAAAACTGAAATACTGTTGAGTTACATCATCGTACGTAAATATATTTCCTAGTTTATGAACTGAATTTTCAATTATGCGTTAATCACTAATTAAAATTTAATCCTGTCTGTTTTCTTGTATATGACTGACGTTATCTTTAATTATGTTGAAAATCAATATATATTACACACTTTGATTCCTTGATTTAAAATATTCTTTAATATACCTAATATTATATATATTAAATTAAGTTACAAAAAAATTATTAAATTGTATTAAAACAATTAGCTGTAGTTTCGAAAGACGCCGGTGGTCAATCGACATGCAATTTGGTAATCAGGGATAAACCACTAAAGTAACATTTTAGCTTCACCAATTATCACTTTTCTAGATATTAATAAAAAAAATTTGCAAAAGTTTGTAAGTAATACATTGAATCCTGTCTAATACATCCGCCTTCGTTGTGATAATTATCGTCGTCGACTGTCGAGTCATATGTGTATCGCCTCTGGTGATATCGGTCTCAGTATTTATAGGGTGTCCCATAGATGTAAGTTACTTTACGTTACATTTTAATTTCAATGGTTGAAAAATCTAATCGTTAGTTATCAAGGAGTCAAACATATTTGACTTACAAAATATCGTCACTTAGATTCGAATTGAGTTAGACTAGATTAGACTAGATTAATTTCCAACCACCGAGTATAAAGTAATGAATATTACATTAGTCCTAGCATAGAAATTTTAGATGGGACACTTTATAGATACTGAGGCTGATGTGTGACAGTCAATAACAATAACTACCACAACAAGGACAGTTGTATTAATAACATCTGAATAGGCAGCATTCAATGTATTAGTTACGTCTGTATATGCAGTATTCAATGTATTGTACTGAAAATTCTTTCATTAATATCTAAGAAACTAATAATTGAATGAGTTAAAAATTTTACACTTCGGACCCACTCCCTTACACCCTGTCCTTCAAATTTTATGTTGATCGGTTACCGGTGACTTTCAAAACTTCGACAAATAATTTCCCGTTATTAATGTTTTATTCCACACTTGATAAGTTTATTTATAAAAAATAACACTTTACAGTAAAAATATGAATAGAAAAGCTGATTTTCTATTTGATTAAATTTTAGAAAAATTTGTGACAATCATGGAAAAGAAACGATGCATTATGATAACGTAAAGGTTCAACGTACCAACGCGTAGGTGTGTATGTATGAATGCACTATGTATAGCACTATATATAACACTTTCTCAGCTTTCGCTAGAACTCGTAAGTATACTTCGTAACGTTTGAAACTGAAAGTACTTGCACGACACGTAAAGTAATAAAAATATTTTTCATATTCATTTACTGTACGTTGTATAACGTAAATTATAGCAGTAGATATTTATTTCAACATATTAATTCGTATTTTACAGCGCGATGTATTATTAATATGCCATTTTATATTATTCGATACTTATAATCGTACTAACTACATTTCGATTGTTATTGTTTCTCAAAATACAAAGTTATGTGTAAGCATATTTACAAAGAAAATTAAATTAAATTTTGTTTACTCAATTTTATATTTTAACTGTTTACAAAAACAGTTAACTTGTATACACGTATGAATACATTTAGACGCGAAATAAATATCTAGTGTTTTCAAATCTAGAAGATTAGAAGCTTGAATTCCCTGTTCCAATTATTAAAGAAATTTTTTGATATTACAATATTATTATGATAAAATTTACTTACACTTCTCTGTTCTTACTTCCTTGTTTCCGCGGAGAACGTTGAGTACTAGTTACGTTTAGTGCGTAAATAGAAATGTGCTTGTTTAAACGCAGTCTCAACTCTCTTATAACTGACTCACGCCTGCGCGCTACGGTTCGTTCGTACCAGCCAATGAAAGTTGTCGGAGACATCTGCGAGTGATCAGGCACACGTTACGAGGATTCAAAGTCCACAAAACGACAGGCCTTTTGCGTTATCAACGTTACTGAAATTGTCGCGTGAAAGCTGATGAAAATTGGTGATCAGTCACAACTACTGCAATCATCGTAGGGACTTTACACCCATCTCTTGTAACTTTATCGAAAAATTTTGTTTCAACAATGATATGTTAAATATCATTCATAGACATAGAAACCAATCACAGAAGTTCAAAATTTATATGTATATGTATATTTATATGTTTATGCCATAATTTTTTGTTATTTAACAAAATCTTTTGCTTTGTATTACTTTTGGGAATTGTAAATTTCAATTATGCGTAAAAGAAATTTTTAGAACAAATATTTTAAAGACATAGTTAACCCTCTATGGTTACAAACTAATGTATCTATATTTAAAAGATTTATTTTATTTAGTTATCACTGTACTATTAAATTTGATCACTGGATTAATCTAGCGATACCACAATCCGTGTGTAGAAATTATTAGTTTAAAAATTTTCAAGTCAAAGTGAAAAGCTGTGATCAATCGTAATTTTTTCTCTGATAAGCAGACAAAATTCGGGCTATAGAGGGTTAAAGGATAAATATAAATAATGAAAAAAATCTGAACATCACATTGAAATAAACTGCAGCTACATTTATTAAACATTATTACTGACTGCCACATATTAACAATGCTTTTGTAGGAGCAGTTTGCAGTGTTTCTAGCAACATTCTAGATTATTTTTCATATATATATATATTTACAGTTACAAGAAAAAAGGATTTCTCGACTATGAAATATAAATACCTTCTTCTAAATAAGAAACGTACCTCTTAAATTATTGTATTTTAATATAAAAATTTAAAATTTATGTTAATAATGCAACGAATTACATACTTATAGGAATATAACATTACGAATGTTATAGATATCGTATTACAAACAAATTGAACTTTAAGTTTCAATTTTTCAAACTGTGATTTAAACATTTAAATATTTAGACAAATCTTGGTACATAGAGACGTTTGCAGAGCAAATTCTCAACTCGTGTAAAAAATATGCCAGAAAATAAGCCTTTTTTCGCTCATTCAAGTGCATAAAACTGAAAAGAGATGCATATGTACATATACATATAGAATATAACCCAGAAAATAGTCTGTACTGATTCCTTTTGTTATTAACATTATCAAAACGTTCAGTCAGTGATCAAATTGTTACGATCATTTTGAAACTATCACTTATTTGAACTTTGAATAGGAATGAAATTGAAAATGCACTTAAAATGTATCCTTTTTCGTTACAAAATGTACTGTTATGTTTTTAACCATAACAACGATTTGAAAACATCTACAAATTATTTTACTTCAATATTTCGTCACGCCACTCTTCGCATCTATAATTGTTTGAATAATGCATCTCGGAATACTTTCAATATTTTTTCTAAAGTTTTCTTTGACCTGCAACAAGACAATATACCGACAGAAGTTTTTCGATCAATTGCATTTTATTAGTTGCTATTTTTGATGAATTCGATGTTTCAATAATTTCTATAGATTTCCTAACGAATTCGTGTTCTGTGAATTAACAAGCTACGATAAAACTACATACATATATTTTTAGCTCGATAAAGTGTCTCGCCTTTTACTTTATAACATGGTGCAAAATCATTTATAAAAACATATTTCCATTACGTATATATATATTTCATCACGATTAAACTCATAAAAATACCAAAAACGTAAAATATATATTTTTTTCATCTGATCACAATAATTTGATTGCTCATTGTATTTCGTTAACCGTTGGTTGAATTTTTTTTTTTTATCTTCCTTATATAGATTTACGAGCTATCCAGCAATACTATGTGACATGTATTTTGTTTTAGAGAAGTAATTACAAAAATATATAAGTTTTACATGTAATTTTCATCTTTGCTTCTCATTGAGGCAGTTCCGTTGTAACAAAACTGTATCTGAATATTTACTGCACGTGAAATAAATTATTATGCACATTAAATATTATACAAAATATTAGAAAATGTATTTGTTAAAATTGTTTTAGGCGTAACCATTTGAGATAATATTACATTTGGCAGAAAAAGTAAAAAAGCAGAAAATTGCAATGACCATTTTGAACTATTGTTTGTATTTAACGCAATGCTTTTTCGATTTGAAATTCACAATAAGTGTAACATATACTTATAATATAAAAACTCAGATTCTATTTTTGTTTACGTTTTGTACAAATCGTTTAACTATTTCATTTAAATATTGACTTTTCTGTAACTGTTTTTCTTTTCGATTATTTAAAAGCGTTAGAATAGATACGATGAGTTTCATTTTTAAAAATAAGCGATCATTTAATATTTACAGTATGTAGTTTAGCAACATGCAGGGTAATCGTGTCAAGATTATTTTTTATGAACCATACTATGATATATCATTTTACATATAACTATATATCTTATTAAAGTCGTATATCTATACAAG
The DNA here is from genome assembly GCA_019453375.1 of Ctenoplectra terminalis. Classification (NCBI taxonomy): domain Eukaryota; kingdom Metazoa; phylum Arthropoda; class Insecta; order Hymenoptera; family Apidae; genus Ctenoplectra; species Ctenoplectra terminalis. The sequence continues at coordinate 1,459 of SMSQ01026162.1, read as the reverse complement.
TACTCCGAAAACATCTTGAATGAAAAAATGAATGAAAATAAGTGAACATTTGTGATCTATCGATATATGCGCGCATAAATAAATATAAGGCTTTAAATTATAATGTAACAAAAATAAATATAAATAAGAAATACAATTGCAATTATTAATCTTAACAGTAAATTGTTTGAATTACTTTAAATTTCTTAAATATTATTCTACTTTATTTTTATTATAAAATTATATTAAAAGATATTGAAAATTTAATAATAAAGTGCACGAAATGATAGAAAAAGATAATAGAAAATATGTAGTTACTTTTTGGAAAGTTTATTATTATTATAATCATTAAGAAACATACACAAGACGTAAATTTTTTATCTTCCCTTTTTTTTATGTATAGGCTTAATTAATTGTTTGTAAAAAAGTAAACAAAATTACATTTAACGATACTATTAATTATGTTATAACGTTACATTGTAATTAATCGATATACTGTATCCTCTTATTGTTAGTATTTTATTGCAACAAAATATTTGACGAAGGAAAGTTGAAGAAATGAAAGGAAGTACTTTAAACGTTAGCAACCAAGTAAGATTTCACCACGCTCATTTTTGTGTTGTTCAAGAAGAAAGTTCGTCGAACAATCGGAAGACAAGTAGATATCAGTTACATTGGCACAATTATTAATTGAAAAAATTTAGAATATCGTAATTAGGAAATTGTTGAATATTATCGATACAGAGTGAAATTTCCTACGTTTATACGCGAGTAAATGACAAATGGACATTTGAATAATATTTTTATAATAATAAAAAGAAACGTAATTACAGTAATCTATAAAATAATTCATTAAGAATTTAAACGTAAAGATAATTAGTTTGAGTTCATTATTCTCTTATTAAAATAAGATTTCTAAATATACTACTTTATACTAATTTATATTTTATACTCCTATACGTTGTAATTCATATTGCTTCATGTACATAATTTTCACTAAAAAAGAATAATTGAAAGTAACACGTTATGCCTAGTTTATTAATTTCATTTTTTTTGCATTTCATTGTTTTGTTTTAAAATCAATGACTTAAGACACGTAGATTTCGAAATATTATTGCGCTGTAATTTATTAACATCATTTTTGACATTTTAAATTGAACGTAAATTTATAGAATAAAAATCTAATACACGTCTTAAGAATGAACTGTATTGTTATAACAATAGATTAGCGTACGTAAGAAATTCAAATATAAAAATAGGGAAACAATTATTGGACAATAATGAAAACGATTAAACGTACATGGATTGTTGTTTATCTCGATTGCAGTAATATAAATTTGTTCTATGCTACAATTCAAAGCGTAATATCGTTCTCTTGTTTAAAACAATTTGTTTGTCTTATCAACTAAAACACTTTAATATACTAGCAATAAAAATTTAATTCCATTAGATCTGATAATAGTTGCGATAATTAGGTTCG